>PVIC010017833.1:0-32241 GCA_004025085.1 Thryonomys swinderianus
GTTAACCACCTTTTCTTATTTATGTTATCTTTGTGTTCCTTATTAATTACAAAACTGTCTTTAACACTATACTATATTCTATACTATATAGTATATTCCAAGTTACAATTAAACTTTTTACCTGATACCTAGAATATTTTGCTCCAAAGAAATTTTCCCCAGCTTTGAGTGGATTTCTGTAGGACTTCAGCTTCATATGAACTCAAAAAGTTAGTTATCCTGTGCCCCAGGAAGCTAATATTCCCCACCTGTCCCTGTTAGACCCGTAGAAGCCCAGAGACACCTGCCATTCTTATACAACATGTTGAGAGCAAGAAACCTTCCCAGTTGCCTCGATGTCAACTATGGGAGTATTTCTAGCCTCACGTTTGTGAACTGATTGACTCAAAACTTATCCACTGAACAGAAATGAAATATTTTCAAGTAGAAGGCTGAGGAAGAAACCCTCTCTTTTGCTGTGGTTTCCTTCTTTTTCCAAGTAGCTGGAGATTTTAACCAATATAACTGTAGAAAGGAACACTGACATCCTCACCAGTTGAATAATGGTCCAGGGGGACTAGGTTCCCCTGAAGGGGTCCTTGTGTCTAAATACCAAGTCAAATCCAAGGAGAGCTACTGTGTTACTAAAGACATGTTCCTAGGCACTCAGTTGGTTCTATGGGCATGGGGCTGGTGAAAAGAGCTATTCCCATACAGGTCTAGAGGAAAAGTATTTTTTTTTTTTTTTGAGACAGGGTCTCACTTTGTAATTCAGGCTGGCCTTCAGCTCACTATGTAGCCCAGGCAAGGCTTGAACTCAGCAATCCTCCTGCCTCTGCCTCCCGAGTGCTGGGATTACAGGTGTGAGCCACCACGCCCAGCATTGTATGTGGTTACCGGGATTGAACTCAGGGTCTTGTGCTTGTGAGGCAGGTGCTGGAACCACTGAGCTAAATTTCCAGCCCCAGGAAATGCATTTTTATTTTAAAAATTATCATATTTATATTGGTAAAATGTAGATCAGAGCAGATTAGGTCAAATGATGGACACCAAAATAATTTTTTTTTTTGATACAGGGTCTTGCTTTGTAGTTCAGGCTGGCCCTGAGCTCACTGTGTAACCCAGATAATCCTTGAACTCAGCAATCCTCTTGCCTCTACCTCTGAGTGCTGAGATTACAGGTGTGAGCCACCATGCCCAGAGCTGTGGTATGTGGTATTGATTACTGGTGGGCATGAGTCACCATGTCCAGCATTGTGTGTGGTTACCAGAGATCAAACTCCGGACCTTGCACTTATGAGGCAGGCACCAGAACCACTGAGCTAAATCTCCAACTCAACCAAAAGAAATTTTTAAAAAAGCCGGTTTTGTTGCCTAGTGCTGATCAGCAAGGCAGATCTTTGGAGCAGCTATGCAGAGTGCTCCTGGAGAGATGAGAAGACCTACAAAACCCATGTTTAGTAAGTTTGAAAATAAGAGGCAAGAGGTATATGCTGGAGAACATAACTTGAGAGTGAAGACACAGTGGGCTCTTTCAAGAGGGGAGTAGTGTTCACACGCTTCTGTTGTGACACAAGTCGTACCTGCAAGAGATGACGTAGCTTAGTGCGAGAGGAAGGAGGATGGTTCAGCTCTTCCAAGTCCCAGCAATGGCCAGGAAAGCCCCTGTTCTCTCCTTCTCAGGTCTCAGAAGACTAGCGATGGCACTTACTGGGTACACAATGGTTAATATGTTATCTTGAGGTATAGAAATGCTATTTTAATTTTACTAACCATGTCATGAGAAAAAAAAGATATGACATAACTCAAACTAGTAATTCTGGATTTATCTGCATGCTTTGGATTATGAGCGATCTCAATGTTGCATTAAGAGAAATTAAATCATACAGAAAACTTAAATTTTCAGTGTGCACCTGTGTACTCACTACCTAAATTTTATCATTAGAATTTACTCTACTTGCTTTATGACATACCTATCAATTTATCCATCTACATTCACCCACCAAAAAATCTTATATTAGCAAAAACTTAATTGAAAGGATACAGGGTAGTTTGCAGTTATTAAAGAGGGTGGAGACAAGGCTTGGAAAATAATCAGGAAGAAAAGGAGGTGAGGGAATAAGAATTCTAGCCCAAATTATGTTACAGAAGAAGCATAGAGACCTGTCCAGTCCCCCCACCCTCCCCCTCTGCCCACCTCTCAGGTCCTCAACCTCAGGACAGTATAGGTTTCACAAGGGACACTGCTGCTCTGGGAGCAGTTCTGTAGCTTCTGTCAGAGTGACGTCTCCACTCTGATGGTGTTTGAGCTAATTGTCTCTATGTGAACACCAGGGCCTTTCAGTAAAGGGCGATACTTTGTGTCTCTGCTCAACATCTATGACGGGGAGGTGCCCAAGCAAGAAAACGATTCAGAGGCTGAGAAATCTACTTGCACCCCTTCAAATGTTCACTTAAAGAATGCTGGTTCAAAGCCAGCATGGATGGTTTGAAGAAGGGCAGATGGATGAAGAAACTTAGGTGTGGATAGAGTGTGACAGGTCACAATCCACCTGGCTGGATCTGGAGTTCCGTCTTCTATGCCATCGTGGAAGATGTCACATTCCCTGCTGGGTGGTGCTAACACTTCTATGATGATCTCACTGGAAGAGGTAACCCATGTCCCTCTGCACAGCGCTTGGTGGCAGCTGCCGTGGAGTTCTCTATGAGTGATGCCACATGACTCCCAAGGCCAGGGAAGGAAAGGTCTGGGACCTTTTTTATATTTTCAAATGCATCTCAAAGTAAATTATAGCATTGAGTACATTGCGTCCTAAACACTTCCAGTTTTTCAGTGTAAAATTTATATACAACAAGATACCTAGAGCTTCAGTTTACTTGTACTGAATTTTGACACATTTTCATTCCAAAACACATATCACTATCCTGATGCCTGTAAAAATGACCTTACTTGGAAACAGAAGGATGGATTGTGTCAAAAGGAATAAAACTACTGTCATCCTGTAAAACATAATACTTCTAAGCTCTAACTGTGAAATTGTTTCTTTGTAGACTTGTTAGTGAATGTGAGGTGTAATTACTGTTTTTTGGTCTACTTTGATTTATGTAGATAAATATTATGATACATCTTGTGGTTAAGGACATGTGGTTTATTATGTATGTAAGTATGTATATTTATTTATTTATTTATTTTTGAGAAAGGGTCTTGCTTTGTAGTTCAGGCTGGCCCTGAGCTCACTATGTAGCCCAGGCAAGCCTCAAACTCAGCAATCCTCCTGCCTCTGCCTCCCGAGTGCTGGGATTACAGGCGTGAGCCATCATGTCCAGCTATTTTGTATTTATTTTTTAACATTCCATATTTTGTGGGATGCTCAGCAAATAGCTATATTAAAAATAAAATATGATTTTGAGGAAGACACATTAAAGTGACTTCAGTCAATGTGAAGCTTTGTACTTGTATAAAGTCACCTTCATAAATCTGCTTTTTATTTTAAAACAAGTAAATTCACCATAGGTTTAGTAACTACTCTTGTCTGATACAAAATTGGGAGTCTCGGGTTATCTTTCAAAGAAGCTACTTAATGATCTTTCAAAAAAGCAATATTGTCAGTGGTTTCTTCATGAAGGTCTTGAATATACATCTGTAGGATAATCAAAGTAGTTATCCTAATGCTTTGCACATGAACACTTGTATTTCTGGAAAACACTGCCCTATAGCATTACTTGTAAAGTATCGCATCTCCAGCAATTGAGGAGATGATGGGAGGCATGTGTGGGAATCTGTGATAAGTGATTTAGAAGAGCAGAATACATGTGAGGAATTGACGTAAAACTAGTTCGTAAAATCTGAATGTAGGAAAACAATATTTTAAATCAGTATCCTATTTCACTTTTAGCATCTTGTTTTAGATATGATATGATTTTAAATTTCTTGTACAATTTATAAAATTTACAGACTCACTGTGACCCCACACTCACCCTTGGTCTTTTTAATGGTCTCAGCCCGGAAGTGAGGCCTTGTCTCAGACGGCGCTGCCTCGCGCCTGGCGGATGTTCTGAGAGGAGGCGTGCTTTGCTGGGGCCTTGGAAGGCAGCGACTGCTGGATGGAGCCGGAAGTACAACAGCTCATCCTGGCTCTCCCGTCCCAACGTGGTCTCCATTTCCTGCGTTAAAGAGTGAGTGGGAAATCAGATCCTTCACAGTTTCTGGGGCCCCACAGATAAATTATATGGAAATGCTGCCCCTAGAGGACCCTGGAGGGCACCCACGTGTCACTGACTGACCCTTCGTCCGCTCTGGGAAGGGGCCTGGAAGGCAGTTGGGGAAGCGGATATTTGTTGTTGATTGGAGTTGCTCAGTGCAATAAAACAGCATTGCTTTTATTATCAACAGCAAACAGGAACTTGTATAAACTTTCAGGGTCATGGTTGATATCTTTCCTCTCTTTGTTTCTGTTGTAAAACAAATATGAGGAAAATGTTAGACACATAATGCAAAGAAAACCAAATTTAAAACAGACACCGAAAAGCATTTTACTCTTGTACCATGCAAACCATTTGTGTGTAGTATGTCCAAGGAGAGCGTGAGGAGAGGTGAACAGTGTGGTGACTGGAGAAACCGTTAAACTCACCAAACAATCCTTCAGCATTTGAAGGATCTAGTTCTTTAAGATGTCAATGGTTTTGTGAGGTCAGATGTGTTTATTCTTTCAAAAATGCCTTGTGTCATTATTTATTCTAACAAAGCTTCTCATGCATACACTCAGGGAAGAGTTTATCAGCACTTTGTAGGAGACACAAAGTATGCCAGCACGGAAAGAAACCTCACTGATAGAAGTGGCTCGCAGCATTTGATGTATTTCTCGCCTGGTCAGCTGCACTGTTTGGAGCCTTCCTGGGGCTGGTGAGCAGCCTATCCCTGGGGGCTCATGAATGATTCTTCTCTGCAGTTTTCCGGGGTTCTTTAGGAATTCGAGCAACTAGCTCCTAGGCAGAGTCAAACCCACCTTCCTCCCAGATGTGGTCTGGGAACAAAGAGGCCTGGCTGAGGTTTACCTCAGCTGGGACCGAGCCCAGCACAACTCTGTCCTGACAGACTACAGGCAGGGAAGATGCAAAAAATAATGAAGAAAGTGGTGAAACCAGTGAGGTGCGGACCTATCCTGGATTAATTATTTGTGGTCATAGAGGCCCAGGAAATGGAGGAGACTGGAAAGTTCTAACTGGGTTATGTTCTCCCTGATGTCACGAAAACAGATGTTGATCTACTGCATGTGCACACATCAGTCCCTGTGGTGGGAGCATTGCACCCCATTAACTCTCCTAACAATGCTGGAGTGGGGGACACGTTGGCTAGAATTCTTTGGATGTAACAACAACTTATTCTGACAAGGAAAACAATTGGCTGGAAGAACATGAGGTGGCTCAGAGAATTTTGGGAGAACTAAAGACAGTGTGGGTCAGGTTCTGAGAGTCAGACAGCAGGAACTGCCTCACAGTTTTCCTGGGGTGCTGGTTGGATGTAAACAAGAACTGTCCTTGCACTGTTCTACTCAACATTCAGATTCAGGGAGACACACCCACCTCAGATGAACTGACATCTGTGAAACCCTAATGTGACTGTGTGTAATGGTCGTTAGTTGTTATGTAGAGTAAAATTAGTATGCTATAAATAAAGCTGAGAAAATAATGCTGGGGGTAAGATACAAGCAACCAACCAAACAAACCAAAAGACTTGCCCCAAACTGAAACTTAGAAATCTAAATGTAATTTGCATAAAACATATGCCATATGAGTGGGGGGCAGAGAGTGTTCCAATCCAGTTTTATTCTCTCTCAAAAGCTAGCTGTGCTTATCTTTTCTCTGGTATGAGAACCTATAGGTGTAAATGAGTTCTAGAATGCATGACAGATTTTGTGAAATAGGAAATACTCAAAGGGAATGTGGTATGGGAAAGTAATGAGGGGAAAGAATAAATATGATTTGAAAAGAAAAAGCACAGGTATATAGGGGGTGGGGGGGTTGAGGGGTGGGTTGGGTTATGGGTAAAAATGAGAATTAACTCATGTCATATACTGGTACAAATTCCCCAATGTTGAGTGTGATTGTGAGCTGTCTATAAAATGTACCAATAAAGAATTCAATTAGAAAAAAACCCAGCTAGCTGTGCCCAGTCTGCTATACTTCCTCTTTGGTCAGATTATGGACAAGGCTCATATATGTTGTTTTTTCTGTTAATGATTGCAACACAGGTAAAAAAGGAAGGTTAGAGTAGGTAGGGTGGGAAAGGCGCTTTAATTTATTAGACTCTTCTTGAATGTCTACTTAGAGATTCTTTGCCCCTTGTCTTTTGACTGTATTTATACTTCTCCACTTTCTTTTGTCTAAGGTGCTGACAGCACCTCCTTTTCTACTTCCATTTGGAGGAGCTCCTCAGGTGTGGGCCAAGGTCCTCTCTTCATCAGCTCCCAACCTGCAGCAGTGACCCCTCAACTATGGACAAGATAAAGTCCTAGGTCTCAGCATGGCTTTTAGGGCTCCTCATATCTGGGCCACCTAACCTTAATAAGATTGTGTGTGTATGTGTGTGTGTGTGTGTGTTTTGAGACAGGGTCTTGCTTTGTAGTTCAGGCTGGCTCTGAGCTCACTATGTAGCCTAGGCAAGCCTCGAACTCAACAATCCTCCTGTCTCTGCCTCCCGAGTGCTGGGATTACAGGCGTGAGCCACCACGCCCGGCACTGTGGTATGTGGTATTGATGGCTGGTGGGTCTCCACGCCCAGCATTATATGGGGTCACCAGGGATCGAACTCAGGACCTTGCACTTGCGAGGCAGGTGCCAGAACCACTGAGCAGGTGCCAGAACCACAATCTGGGCTAACCCTCCAGCCCAGATTGTGTGTTTTTTAAAGTTACTATTCGTGAGCAGGTTTTGTTTTTAAAAATTAAAATCCATTGATGTGTAGTAAATGTACATACTCGTGGAATGCACTGCATATGAAGGATAATGATCAATTGTTAGCAGTAAGGGGATCTGGCCCCTCAAATACTAATTCTTTACTCATGGTGAGAAGTAACCTTATCTTTGTTCTTCCTGGAGCCATTATTCAAATACTCTTGGCTTAGATCTTCTTTGTGTTCCAAAATGCCAGCATGTTATGATTTCCACCATTTTTTCAGGCTATTGTTTTCCAGGAGTTTTTTTCCTATTAGCTAAATTCTGCTTCTTTCTCAAAAGTCCAGCTCAATTTCCATTTCTGGGAGATCATGCCTAATAGCTCTGTACTTTACTGAGCCCTCCCTCTTCCAAGAGTTTGGACTATTTGTCTGAGACAGCCTCTGTGGCTTTAAGTATGCAGTGTCATTTAACTCTGCACTGTTATCTTGTTTCTTCAAATTATTTGTAAACCTTTGGAAAGAAAGTCTTTACAGGTCTGGGTAGTAGATCCAATTAAGAGTTGTTTAGTCAACTTGTTTAAAAACTAACCATGTAATGTCCATCTTGGAGGAGATTTTTTTTTTTTTTTTTTTTTTTTGAGACAGGGTCTCACTTTGTAGTTCAGGCGGGCCCTGAGCTCACTACGTAGCCCAGGCAAGCCTGGAACTCAGCAATCCTCCTGTTTCTGCCTCTCAAGTGCTGGGATTACAGGTGTGAGCCACCACACCCAGCACTGTGGTATGTGGTATTGATTGCTGGTAGGCGTGAGTCACCATGCCCAGCATTGTATGTGGTTACCGGGATTGAACTCATGGCCTTGTTCTTGCGAGGCAGGCACCAGAACCACTGAGCTAAATCTATGGCCCCGAAGGAGAGATTTTTGTACCTCATCCTCTGCCCACAGCAGCACAGTGGAAATCTTGGAGCAGGCTTGGTTCAGGGCTCCCTTGAGACACAAATCAAGACTTCAGCCAGTGGTCTCCAGCTGCCTTTCCACTCTGCTGTCATCCAGGACAAGACACCCGGAGCTCCTAGGGAAGTTTGGCCAAGCAGCAAACATCAAGATAGTCCTCCTAAGAGAGGGCAAGGTACAAAGCCAACACCCTCCTGCCAGAAGGAGCTGTGCTCACAGTGAGACTTAGAAAGCTGAACATAACTTGACTATTACTACACAGCACATGAGGGGAAGATTCTGGAGAAGTGATTCTCAGATACATGTTCGGCGCAATTCCAGTAAAATCTTCACCATGAAACTACCCATTCCTTGGACGAGGTCTATCTGCCTGAGGTGTCATAAGTCTCAGATACCAAGCACTGCAAGTTTCTTACTCTTTTCCTTCATCTGTCGAGTATCTTCTGGTCCTCCAGTTCGGTAGAGTGCCCTGGAACGACTGGGAGACACGCTGGCGTGCTGGGTTCCCAGGTCCTAGTACATAGCCATGGTTCTCAGACCTTGACGCAGGCCTGAGACTTAAATGTGCCTCTGCAGTTCCCCTCAGAGCAGCAAGGCCCAGGCCAGGGAAAGCAGACAGCAGGGGGAACCTGGGGTGGAAAATGAGGCAGCTGGGCTGGTCAACAGGCTGCTTTTCTGACATGGTTCCTGGCATCAGCTGTTCGCACCTGAAGCAGTCTGGGAAGGCAGTTAAGGTTAATTTTCCCTATAGTTTGCTCCGAAAATCATATAAAGTGCTCTTCTGTATTCCTTTGGAAAATGTCTACACTACATCCTGATATTTAATCAGCAGCTCTAGTAGGGGTGACTAATGTGAGCTCTAATTTTTGGCTATTTCAAAAGAAAGCCAACTTAATCTAGTAATATCTTTTTTAGGCTCATAGGAAAAGTAAAAAAAAAAAAAGACAAGCAACACAGGCAACTAGTATACTTTTCATAAGTATTCTTAGTAAAACAAATCTGTATGTGATTTTAAAGTTTTGAGGGTCTGGTTTTAATAAAATGTTTAACCCTTTAAAAACCTGAGGCTTAGTGTGTGTTCCAAGAAGTACAGGGCTTGGGTGGGGTCTTCTCTGTAGCAGCCAATATCTTGACATTTCAGAGCATACACAAACCTCTGGTTTATGAGATGCTGGGAGCAGTTACACAGAGGGTGGGGCAGACAAAACAAAAAACAGGGCTTAAATTGTGCTTGGAAAACATTTTTGGATTCTGTGGGAGCCAAAACCATGGGAACTGGCCTATATCCTTAAGGCTTAAAAGAGATCCAAATAGGCTTACCATGTTGTAGAAGTATGAGTGGCTCTGGACTGCAGCCAAACAAATGGGGTTTTGGTCTCCCTTGCTTAGAAACCAGCCCTGAGCTGTTTTACAAAGGTGGGCCTCAGTTTCCTCACCTACCACAATAAGGAGGGTCTAAAGGTCTTTCCAGCACTGACTTACCATCACATCAAGTCCTCATCATGGGGATTATTGGATATTCCTGTTCTCCATCTTGTTCAGCTTCCTGTACATGTAAAGGCCCTGGTTGAGTTTATGGCTTGATCTTCCACAGCTATTGGCCACAATTCCAATAAGTGAAAGAGCATGTGGCAACTATAAATGCTGGTGATGACATCAGGACTTCCACAGGTCCCGAGATGCTGACCACTTGTCCTGGGTGCTGACTACCTGAGTGTGATTCTGTGGTTCAGTGTGAAGGCAGCAGCTTTTGAACCACGCCTGGGAAGAAGCCCATGTAGACACGTGGGCTCATCTTCCTGGAGGTGGTGATAGTACCGGTAGGCACAGGAAGGGGAAAAGCTGCTGACACTTACTGAAGTGTCAGCCACATTGTAGGAGAGGTCATTGGAGGACAGAAACTGAGGCTCAGGTGATGGAAATGAAGTCCGGGTCCTTCTGATTCGGAAGTCTGTGTAATTACAAGGCCTTACTGGTGCTTAAACTGATGAACACAGTGAGCCGCACACTGGAGTTTAGGTCTCCACTGTTCTGTACATGGGAAGGGTTTCCAAGAATTATTTGGATCAGAAATGTATACTTCTTACTAAGCAAGGAAACCATGGGCTGGTATTAACTGGACAGAGCAATTATGTTTTAAAACAAATTCGGTAGATGTCATGTGCCAGCTGTTTTGAGACACCTTCACTTCCTGTGGCCTGGCAGTGGATTTCCATCTTCCCTCTGTCTCTTTGGATATGGTAGTTCCTGAATATTTCCTTTACGTATAAAAGAATATTGTGCTGTGCTCTGATTTTTCCTAGTGGATGTGTTCTTAAATAGCTTGCAGGGATCTCATGAGGGTCCCAAATATGTGTCACTCAGCCTCTTTCCAATGAAAACAGCATGAATGAAAGTGGTTGTTTGAATAAATTAGGTAATTCAAAGAGGAGAGAGATTTTTCAGGTTTGTAGCCTGCTCTTGAGAAGCGTGGATACTTCTGAACTGGTAAGTCTTGAACAGTACAAAGTGCCATTTCACCGGTCAACGTGGCCAAACACTAAACTGCGCACACTATTTGGATAGGTGCATCAGCTCTGAGCCTTGGGATCTGAAGGACTCCAACTGGGCCTCCGAGATTTGCAGTCATCTTCCGCACCCTCAACCACTCACATTTGTTCTGTGAAACAAGGGGGCAGTCAGTGAAAAATAAAACCTTCTTTAGGAAGGAAAGATTATGAGTGGTCCTGTTTGCTATCACCAGACAACGAAAAGAGAAATGTATATTAATTTAGTGTAACTGGTATATATTACCTTCAATTATTTCTGATGCTCATTTGCAACATGATCAACTTTCATCTCCTCCAAGCAATAAAATGTGAAGGTATTAAACAGGACAAAAAATTTAAAGGCTCCAGGTCTACGTGGAAGACCACGATGACTAGTACATATAATCACTGGGTTTGATTTGTATGTCTCTTTTTCAGGTTCTCCATAATTGACCAAGGTCATTTCCGAGACAAATGTGATGATAATGGAATGACAACACAGTACAGAAAATGTGACTGGCAAGTTGTTGTCAGAGACATAGTCGTGGCTATCAATGCTTGTGGTGAGACAATTGTACCACAGTTACCACAGGTGCCCTGCAAGGCCATCTTTCCCCCAGGCTGAAGTGCTGTCTCCTCCACCAACTTCTCTCACAGTGTGAAATAATGCTTGCTTCTAAATGTCAGTATCAACAATGCACTGGACATAATTTAAACTGTGGATATTTAAACTCAAAACACTTTTATGTCAATTTTCAAACGTGCACAGGTAATCTCTGAATTTACAAAATTCCCTTGGGGTCCACAGGCAAACAACCCGAAAAGAACGAACATTTCTGTAGGTGTACAGAACACTTGGACACGCCAGCACCTCTGTGGTGCTCTGGAGACCTTGAGCTGGATCAGTTTGGTCTACCCTGCTCTTCCCAGTGGAAACTGAAGTGCTGGAGACCACCTCAGACCACCGTGTGAAAAATTTTAACAATGATAAACATTAGTGAAAATGGATTGAATAATGTAACAACAGGTTTATGACATTTTCATACATGCACATACCATGCTTTGATCTATCGATTTTCCCTATAACCTCTGTTAGACCAGGCTTTGGTCTATTGTTGGGATCATATAAAATCAAAATTTAATTAATCACAATCCATATATTCATAACTTCAGTTCCATTGGTATTTTATAGTTTTAACTGTTAATAAATGGTTATTAACTTCATCTATTATATATAAAGTTGAAAGAGATGGATGAGCAATTAATAGCTGGCAGAATAGTTCAAATCATTTCAATTTCTTTAGCATTCATAGTACTTGTATGAGTGAGTTTTGTGTTAATATTAGAAAGTCAAATATAATAAGGAAAGCAGTTAGTTATCTGTATATGATCATGAAAATGGAGCAGTTCTTCTGTAACAGGTGAAGTAGCATCTTGAAAGCCACAGTGATTCCCTTTCCTTTTCTGAATAGCTCCTCTTCTTTCATGTATTTCTTTTTGCTTCTACTTGTGAGGATGCATGTGATGCATGTCTGAGTCTGATTTATTTTGCTTTGACATGATGACCATCATACACAAATGGCATTTCATTTTTTATGCCCAAATAATATTCCATTGTGTATATTTACCACATTTTCTTCATCCATTCATCTACTGATGGGCACTCATACTGATTCCCTTCCTGGACAGTTGGTAACGTGGGTGTGCAGGTGTTTGTACTAAATTTCTTGAAGAAGTAATTCCCTTCTACCACAATCTAGTAGCTTGTATTTTATCTTCTGTGCAAAGCACCTACTGGTGTTGATTCTCGAACTTCTTCATGAGAATTTTAAAGCTAAATTCTAAAGGGCGTTGTTTAATATTCAAAGCTTGAATCCAATTTGGTTCCAGGTAATTTCATGTTACAGTACTCATGCTGTACCAATAATAGAGGCCAGATGAGACTGAATATGCATGCTAGGTTTTAAAGGATATCCTGAGGCAAATACTTTTCTTATTCCATGCAGCTAATTTCTGATTGGCAAAGAACAGCATTGAGATCAGTCATAATATTTTCCTGTTTTCTTATTCCTTGGATGAACATGTTATGTACACAGATTCATAAACTATGTATTGAATTAATTGTGAGACCTGGAAACATTTTTGTGTTCATTTTCAGCAATGTGTCAGAAGAGGGCGCAAGTCAAACAACTTCATGTCTATCACTTCTTCACTGAGCAAAACATACAGCATTCCAAGAGATAAATTCTGGGTTGATTTTGGTGAAGAGGCCATTTGGCCAGAGGTCTGGCTACTATGACTTTTGCTGTAAAGTTTTACCCCAGTAATATTTGTACCTTAAAGAAGACTCTAAAAGGATGCTTCAGTTCTTCATGGACACTTTAGGGCCCTTTAGCCAGGTTGCACTCTAAGTCCGCCTATGGCAGAAGTGAAGAAACTCTTTGCCCACTTTGTCACTAGGAAGACGGGTCAGAGGAAGCCTAGACAGTGCGGAATGACCCCTTCTTTGTGATTATGTCCTTCTACTTGAGTGTAACTGCAAAGTGTAAGTATCAGCGGAACAGTCCTGTTTACTTTGTTTTACATATCCAACAACACGGCTTTCCTGATAATGTGCGTGGCTGGCTGTCTGCCTTCATATAGGTCCCTATAAATAAGGGCATCTGCTGTCCCACAGATGCAATAGGGCTGTCATCCCAGAAGACTCTGAGCCAGGAAACTACCCCAAAATAAGCTTTATTGCAAGAAAAGTGTCATAGTTCATACACAGACCTACAAAAACAAGACCAAAAACCATAAGTTTTCCTCATAAACACTTGATTACAAATTTACAGTTTTTCTTTCTTTTAGTTATTAAGAAACAAAAAAACCCCAAAACAATGGATAAAACTGGTTGCTAATCTTTGGTCAACAGAGATGTGAGAGGAACAGCTGGGAGTCTGGGTATTCTTTGGTCATTTCACATACGAGGTCTGGTCACTGGTCGAGGGGCAGGTTCTGGGGTGAAGAACATGGAGACATACTTTTATTAGCACCTCCTGGTACAATATCTTTTTTAAATGACTAAAGCAAACTAAACATCAATTCATTGTACAAACATCTTCCATACACAATAAGCTATGATAAAATGAGGCATATGGTGTATAACTACAGTATTAATGAAAATTCTAAAAAACGGATTTTAAAAAACAACAACATATATTCCTTGCCTGCACTGCATGATTTGTTTGCACATATGGCAATCCTGAAATAGCTTGAATGTAATAAATGCACCATTAATCTAAGACAGCACCAAACACTACGGAACGCCAGGTGTTCCCGTTCAAAGGAATGGCATTTCCTCAGCTGCCTACGGGGACCACAAGTGCGCGGCGCACCCTGGGTAGGAATGAGGTGTTGTGGGTAGCACGTGTGGGTCCTTGAGGTTATGAGAAGGAGGTACAGTACAGTTTGGCCTGCAATGAATGCTAACGGTCTCACAAGCAGTCAAGGTATTTTGCTACAGTGGTGGCTTCGTCTTCCATTGCCTGGCGTATCTGGTGATGTGAGACACTGTCACCATGAGGCTTCGATCTCCTTTCCAAAGGATCTGACAGCACTCATGTCTTTTACATTACCGCTACGCTGCCCATTCGGCTCTTGGAGGCTTTCTTTATAATAATCAGGTTGTGTACCAGTTGGACGACTGGCAGAAAACCAAAGGAAACCTCTCTTGAATCTACTTAAGTTTTTAAAAAGCACCTCTAGAAGAAATAGCTCAAATTTATAAATCTAAAGAAAAACAAGCGAGTTTCCCTTTTTGTTTACATAGTTTGTTCATTTTTCCATATATTACTGCATTAAAAATAAATAAACATCTATATTTTTTTTAATTATCAACTATAGCAAAATACCCAAAGTGTTACAGACTGCTAACAGGAAACAAAAGCTCACATTATTTTTGTGCATTTAGTGCCATATGCTGATCTCTTGAACATTTAGGTTTCTTTTTTTTAATACATTTTAAAATGAAGTTATATAAACAATACAGTAACCATAGTTGCCTTTGTACTCAAATCTTTGGCCACACCAGAGTCTAAATCATCCCCTCCCCGTGGGGGTCAACACTCCAAAGTCTGAGCCAGGGAGGACAGAGACAAATGTCATTTCTTTCCTCTTTAAAGTGAGTCACTGATTTTCCCAATGCTCCCGACAGCTGGCTGCGCCGGATCCAGACCTGGAGCCCAGCCCGTGAGACGCTAATACAGCTCGATCTGCAGCCTCATTCGCAGCGCCTCCCCCAGCTCCCCCTCGAGGTAGTCGTCCTCATTGCGCTCCTCCAGCTTCCTCAGCTCCTTCTTCCGGTACAGAGGGACGCTAGTGATTTCCAGTGTGTAGGTGCCGGGCACGAGCCTCCTCGTGGCCGTGTGCAGGTAGCTGAGCCCGTCCCTCCGGTGGATGCGGAAGAGGCCCTCGTCGTTCCCCTGGGAGATGACGTAGCGGACGTGGTTGTTGAGGGGCTCGATGGCGGGCATGAGTTCCAAGATGCGCTCCTTCGAGCCAAGGCCGGAGAGGTTGAGCTTCATGCTGACGGGGCTGTCCATGTCCACGCTGTCCAGGCTGATCTGCTGCCCCTAGGGAGAGAGCAGGAGGCATTCGGAATGATTCTCAACAGCACGAGTGGAGGCCATAGCCACAGCGACAGGTCGTGGCCTCCGCTTGCCCTTTCTGCGCTGGCCGAGAACGTGGAGGAAGCTGCTGGACACTCCCGACAGCCCAGGACATGTCTTTTCCCCGATGTTGCCCTGTAAACACTTATGACTTCGCACTCACCCCCACAGGGCCATTAAGGATATAAGACTGAGACTACAGAAAGCATTCATGTTGCATGCTTTTTTCTTGGGTTGATGGAATAGCATGCTTATTGATACTGTTGAAGACAGTTTAGGAAATGAACGCAATTTTGTTCTTCCTGGAGTAAGAATGAGAAGTACTGCTGTTGTCCAGCACAGGGTCGGAACCCAGCCGAATCTCTGTGCTCTGGGCTCAGGCCCAGCCCGACTGAGAGGCTCCCTGCCAGGGAGACCTTAGTGCTTGGCCAGAGGGAAGATCTGCGGAACTCCCAGGACTGCCGCTGGATGATAAGAGCCCGTAGATGGGTGTAAATGAGGACGTAAATATATAATGGATACTGTGAAACAAGAAGAAAATGTTCAAATGGAAGGGGCACAGAGGAGGGAGGATGGGGGGAAGGAAGGAAGGAAGGGAAAAGACAACATGAGGAAAGAAAGATAAAATGGAAATAAAGTTCTTATAAGTAAGAAGGGAGGGGAGAGGAATGGGCAAAACTAAGAATTGAGAGATATCATGTACAGGCACAAACTGCCCACAATGAATGTGAACATTGTGTAAACCTATACTGTACCCATAAACTCAACAATAAAAAGAGCGAGTGGGGCAGGACCACATCATTCATTCTGACTTAGACAGCGGGGCCGGAAGTGCAAGGGCGGTGCTGGACACAGGCCAAGCCCATGGGGTCTGACGGGGACCTGCTCAGCGTGGCTGAGACCACGGGGGCTCAGAGGATCCCCTGAGAGTTCGTGCAGAACTACGTCTAGGATCACGCCAGGAAGGTCGGAGGAGCAGAGCCTCGGGCTCTTTAGTCCTGGTGACTCAAAAAATCGAACATCAAAATCATTCATGTTTGAAGTCAAACAAGAATCAAACATCATACTCAAACATCCATTTAACTCCTTAGGTGACGGAAGGTAAGTGGAACACCTGTTTACTGTTAAAGAGAATCACAGACTTTTTGGCTAAAGAAGGAAAATTTCTGAGCTCAGAGCATCGAACTGAGTTGTCAATTCACGCAGCCAGGTAGCTGCTGACTGGTTTTGTGGTGGGATTGTTTCTCACTAGCATTAGCTGAAGGGTGGGAGTGAGGTTTGTTTTAGTGTCTGGTCTGTGGGAAGCATCAGCCTGTCTAGATACAGGATAGGACCAGGGAGATGGACTGAACACATGCCGCAGGTACCAGGTACTGTTCCGGCATTTCCTGTGGTCAGACTCAACCCTTCCATCAAACTGCAAAGGTGAAGTCTTTTTGTTCTCCATGTACAGGTGAAGAAATCGAGAGCACAGGTGTCACTGGAAAGAGCCAAGCGTATGCTGAGAAGCAGGCAGGCTACAGCCCACCCTCTTAGCCACACTACTGACATGCTGTTAATGGATGGAAACAGTGCAACCGGAATCTCAGTTACTTGAAGATGACATCCTTAGGGTAGGGACATCTTATAAATAAGTAACAAAATATGAGAACTAGTTAGCCAACCTACTAAAAATTAAAGCTGGCCTGCAGTGTTACACACGGATAAAACACAACAGGAAAGATCTGAACTAATTTCATTTGTCTGAATCATTTCAAAATACTTGTTTCCTACATGAATGCTTTTCTACACTTTGACAAAGAACCCAAAGAAAATGATCTGGGCCTGAATCTGCAAGTCTTCGCTTGGACCTTTGTGTTATAAATCCAACGAGTTCTAAATGATTTCTCTTTGTGGCACCATACATTGGTTTCTTCATGGAATTTCAGATAGGCTCAACTTCTCTGAGGTTGAGACCCATGAGCTGCACAGTATACAGATTCTGCATAGGTACATTTTGTGGCAAACGGAGGGAGATCTACTCACAGCAGTGGGTTCAGGGTCCTGGACGCTCCGCTTCTGCCGGCTGTCTTTCTTGGAGTAGCCGTTAATTTTGCACTCGTAGCATGCTTCCGGGGACAGGGCATTTTCCTCATCCACCTCTGAGTCCAGGGACAGGTACTGCCCTTTGCTGAATCCCATTCCTGAGACACAGTGGCTATTTACAAGAAGCAGAGGATTTTAGACATTATCACTGACTTGGACAACTGTTTCCCAGTGGTACAGCAAAGACTTTTCAGACATGTGGAACAGACAGAGCGAACTCTAATCTCATAACCATGGGTCTAACTGTCCTCATAGGTCTTTTCTTCAATACTCTGTCATGATCATTTTCCTTTGCTTTGAAACAGCAAAATTCCTCTCAGGGTGAGCCTTGGGTTCCCTCAGGTTTCAGTCCTACTTAGACTAAGCACATGGAGAGTTTAACTAGCAGGTGAGTGCAGGTGTGAAGTTTCTGAGAACGCTAAATGCAGTCCCTCAAGCCTGAAGCCTATGTTTGCTGCTGGAAAGAAAGCTCAGAGCCAGACCAGTAATTCGGGGTTTAGCACTGACTCTAAATGACCTCTGTCTAGGTCAAGCCTTTTTTAAAAAGTACCAATACTGGACGGATTGGCCCATGTTCCTCAGTGTCCACCGCACCCTCTGTGACTTCCAAGGAAGAGAACCCTGACTGACTCTGAAGTTCCTGACCTCTGCTGTGCTGACCCTCAGATGTACGTGCTGGGAGTGAGTCGAAGCTAAGAGACCCAAGATTGTGCAGGGAGCAGAAGGTAAGCCAGTCCTGTGGAGACTGGCCATCCAGAGAACTGTCCTGTGAACTGAAAACTGTTTTTGCTTGGGGCCATATAAAAGCCCAGAGGAGCAAAGAGACAGACAGACTCTGTCCAGGAACCTGGGCTGAGGGGGTCACTTCCACTCCTACCTCTAGGCCCAGGTACCCGTGGCAACTGGAGGTACAATGTTACCCTTGACCTCAGCCAAAAGGCCGAGGGGCGAATGAGCTGCAGTATAAACATCCCTCACTGCTGGCCTTGGGGAAACTGAGTCAATGCAGGCCACTGTGCGGGGGCAAAGGGTTGCACAGTGCTTGGACTGCAGTCCGACTCTGGGGCCCAGATCCGGTCCGTGTGCCTTCCTGGGGCTTGTTCCCACACCCTAGGAGCTCTGACAAACACATTCTCCTCTCGGGCGGTAAGTGGCGGGTCCTTTGCTGTGCAGGAGGCCGCACAGGCCCTGCGGGTACACACGTGGCTCCTGGAGGGTCCCCTTACCCCTGTCCCACTCTGTAGTAGCCCGGCGGACATCCGCAGAGGTACCCCCCCTCTGTGTTGGAGCAGCCATAATTGCACGGGTTCTTGGAGGACGAGCACTCGTTCACGTCCTGGCAGGCGCTGGAGAACTGGTCGAAGGAGAAGCCCGAGGGACAGGCACACTTGTAGCTGCCCAGAGTGTTGTAGCAGGAGGCGGAGCCGCAGGCCCCCGGGTTGGAGCACTCATTCTCATCTGGGGAACAAGGTGGGAGACTTAGGCAGGGAAGGGCCGTAACCTGCACAACAGCCCAACTCTCGCCGTGATTAAACTTTTTTATGTAATGGCTGACTGGCCAATTATATGACACAAAAAAAACCCCCTAGTTAATGTCTTTAAGAAAACACCTTGCCTTGCCTTTCTATGCTGTCTGGACTATGTTTGTGAATAGATGGAAAGTAGATACATGTGATTTGCCTAATGACTAATTCTGTTCTTGAGCAGGAAGTCATTTCAAAAGCCTGCATCTAATGGCCGTCTCAGAGGGGAGGGTAAGAGTTACTAGGGCTGCGGGAAGCCACGGAGAATGAGTGTGTTTAGACATGGGGCTTCTTTCTGGGTCATGACAATGCTCCAGAACTAGGAGTGACGATGCTTGCACATCTGGGTGAAGATATAATAAAAACCACTTAAATGTACACTGTGGAGCATATGCTTCATGGTATGCGAATGATACCTCCATTTTTTTTTTTTTTTTTTTTGAGACAGGGTCTTGCTTTATAGTTCAGGCTGGCCTTGAGTTCACCATGTAGCCCAGGGAAGCTTGGAACTCAGCAATCCCTCTGCCTCTGCCTCCTGAGTGCTGGGATTACAGGCATGAGCCACCATGCCCAGCATGATACCTCCATCTGTCTATGTATGTATTCAGCTCCCCGGCAATTCTCAAACCTTCATCATACATGGGGGCAAAGTCTATAAAAAATCAAAACCTTCAATGAAAACTGGAAGCAAACACTATTTAGATTTACAGCACTAACAACCTAGGACAGAGCTACCTACCAGGGCTCTCTGAGGTCTCATGGGTCTAACAACCTACATTGTGCTAAAAATCACCATGAGGGAATTACAGGTGATACTTGCACTTGCTGTTATCAAAAATTCAAAGCCTGACTGTGCTTTTAGCCCCAGAGATTGCAGTTTTGCTCCTGTCTGGTTGCTGGACGGCCTGTGGTTAGACTCCTTTGGGCTTTGTTGTAATCCCAATTTCACCCTGGGCACAAATCACACCTGTTCTACGCAATTCTTTCCATTCTTATGAGGACACATGGAGCTCAGTGTCTGTTCACTTAACATATGTATGACAAGTATGTGTTTCAGCCCACAGGGAAGCAGCCCACGGGCCAGCAGGGCTCCTCGGGGCCCCATGGGGCCAGGCAGAGCTCGGCTGTGGAAGGGGCAGCTGGGCTCCGGGGAAAGGATACTCAGGCAGGAAATGGAACTTTGTGAGCACAAGACAGACGTTATATGTGGGTACATGTTATTGGGTACAGTTTTATGAGTATCGTTTCAGAATCAAATGAGACCCACTAAATATAGAACTCTTAGTCATTGGACATAAAATATGCTTCATTACCTAGTATGTGAAAATTCTCAGCTTTTATTACATAGGTGGAGTATATAAGTTCTTTATAAATAACTTGGCTACATGGACTATATGTATCACTGTTATTTTACTTTCTATATAATAAGACTTGGAATTCTGCCACAAAGGCTCATCTGCTTTTATAATTAGATCTGGCATTTGTACATGGTGTTTCTCGCCTCACAGGGAATCTAAATTAGATTATAATTTAGTGACATGATCCCATCATAAAAAATATTTAAACCTTGTGCTAGGTAGAAAAATACCAGAAAAAATCAATTAAATCAATTAATTGCATTTAAATCTATCACATGAATATTTTTAGATACATTATTTTTTTGGAAGTACCATGGATATTCTCCATATTTACATGCTATAAATGTATAACATGGTAAAGTTTTATTTACATAAATACACAGGGTCTTGTTTGAGACATGTTTTTGCTGGACTGTAGCTTTTGCTAAGCTACACAGGGATTAATCCAGAAAGGTATCGAAGAAACTCTTCTTTTTGGGGTTGTCAACAGTTATCTGCCATAACAAGTTCCTTTTTCTACCTTAAAATACTCTACTTCACACCCTTCATACCTATGATAAAGGTTGGGTGCTTTGTTCCAAGCGCTAAATATCAAACGCTTTGTACAGTAAGATACCACTTTTGTCATATAAAAATAGTAATTTGCACATCAATTTTGAAGTATTATTATAGTTGTAAATAATTGAGCATGTTACCTATATCCACATAATGAATCTATTACAGTGTTATGAATTCTTGGGATGACAGCTTTTCAAACAGCTTTTTAAACTGTTTGAACTAATAGGTTGTTTTGATATTAACACTTCTGAGAACACACTTTTCTTGAATGAGTGGTACTATGAGTCATGTAACAGGTTTACAATTTTATTCATGACAAGTATCTGGTGCACTGACAGCTCTGCTCATCTACTAGGAGATGTAGGTAAACTATAGTCTCCCATGGATCATCCAGATGACTGGAGATATGCAGACTGGTGGTCACAAATAAAAATGACTGTGGCCTTTGGACTTGCGGTATTTTGTCATAATTCTTGTTCTTTTGCTAACTTGTTGTTTTTACCAACACTGCTTTTATTTCCCTGTATTTCTGACATATATCTAAGTTAAAACTCCATCTGTGATGTGTGGATTCCAGGTGAAAAAGGTAGCGATTTTATTAGAGACCAACTGGATTTCTCAACCCTACAGAGAAGAATTTGAAGTCAGTCCCTGCTGTGTCTGCCCAGGGCCTGTGACTTAGAGGCCATTTCAGAAAGACAAACTCACAAATTCACACTGCAGATGGGGAAATCTCTTCCTCTGCTTTCAGCTCTGGCCTCTGCTTTGAGACCACATCCTTGGACCACAGGTTCTCTCCTGGCTGATGCCAGCACAGGCCACTCCAGCATGGCTGCCTTGTCTGAGTGTCCACCCCAAGGATCTCCTCAAGGGACCTGGGACATTCCACACTGACTGTCAGGCCACCAGACTAGTAGCTACTATCACAGCAGATGTTTACAACAGAAACATCAGGAAACATGACTTGAATTCATGCATCCTCCTACTTCTACTGCTATGTTCCTTAAAAACAAGAGTTCTACTAAGCTGATGTAATGTTTACTATCAGAGAATCATTCTTTGCCATACATTCTAGAGAATTAACCAAGGAGCCCATGGTATCTACTAAATGAAGTGGTGGGCCTCCTATTTTATAAATACTGCAATATAATAAATTGTTCTACACTATTTTGATAGCTAATAGAATACGAGTTTTGCCTTGGTCCATGGACTTTTGCTTCTCTTGTTTTCCACGAAGAGAAAAGCATTGTTACATTTATGAAATTACTTCCAGAGTACCTGATGGATCGTTTCGATAATTTTTAAAGCTTTATGCCAAACTCAGTGATTGCTGATTGGTTTTTGCCTTCCCTCCTGGGAGTGTGCACTCGTAGTGCGGCAAAGCATCCATCTCGAACCTGGCACCAGGCCACAGCATAACTGAGACCTTTACAGAGTGACATTCCCTTCTTTGAGCTTTATCTTGCCTTTCTTCTCAATTCCCTAAACTGTCACTGGTAATTTCTTTTGAGAAGCCCACAAAAGATAAAATCAGACTAATGTACTTATTGAATCTCTACAGTACTGGACTTGACTAATACGTGCAGTAATTTGGATCACTACAGAGAAACGACAGGAAGCACCACAGGTGGAGCTCTCGGCAGGATGCTGCTCCCTTCTGCTGGGCAGCACCAGCTTCTAAAGTCGAAGTGCTGGACAGTGGTCTGTGAAGTGCATTCAAATGGGGCCAAGGAATGAGGCGGATGCTAAGGAACTCAGCTGGCTGTCCAGGCAGAATAATATCTGCTTTGATCAACCACACCTTAAAAGGAGACTGTTCCAAGATTTTTATCAGTGGGAACAGAGGTCAAGGACTGTGTAATTCACTTTAGAAGCACTTCCTTTGAGGGTTGTCAACAGAATTCGCCATAACCACTTCCTTTTTCTACCTTAAAATTCTCTACTACACACACTTCATCAAACCGATCTGAGAGAAGGGCACAGAAAAACTGTCCCTGTTAAGTAGACCAAATTCCTTCAGATTTGTAGGAAGAAAATGAAGCAATGATCCTTTCAATTCCAGATTTAAAGGTTCGAATTCCTGGTTTAAAAAAAAGCTGACCTTGGCAAGTAAACATGATCATTCCTTACACTATCTTCAGAAACTTAAGAGTTACAGCTAGCAGAAATTTGAAATAACACATCTAACTGAGCTGCCTTTAGGGACCTGAGAACACTATCTTTACTATGGATTGTTTTCAAATACACCCAGGTACGAAGGCTGGTAGAATGAATGCCCGCGTATTAATCTTCAGTACTGCTCTGAAATTCTAGGATTCAGAGATGACGCTGAAACTTCAACCTTGCTGATTTGCTCATGGGATGCAGCGCTTTCCCGTGAGGAAGGCAGGCGCCGTGGGACCGATCACTCACCGACACACTGATTCCACTGGTAGTGCTGAATGTACCCTTGCGGGCAGCCACACCTGTAGCCGCCCAGGATGTTCTGGCAGCCGTGCTGGCACCTGTGGTTTCCATCACATTCATCGACATCTGCAAAAGTCACCCAGGTAAAAATCATGATGTCCTTTTGCCTCTCTTACTCTCAGACGCATTCCAAACCCAGATTTGGGAGGAAGAGACACACGAGGCAAGGGGCTGTGATGATCTCCCAAGCTGTTAGTGGTGGAGCAAAGAGATAAGAAACCGCTCATTCTTCTCTGTGCGCCAGACCACGGCACGTCAGTGCTCTGAGAACAGCTTCATTCTAGCAAATCAACCATAGCAACCGCAAATGTTGTGCATTTTGGACTGATTAGCTGCATATGGTATGATTTATTTGGTGAATTACATGTAGTTTTTCATTACATATTCCAGTAGATTCAGAATGGATTCACATGTAATCCCTGTTTTGAGGAAGGTAGGAGCATTACAGAGATACCTAAAATCTATCATGGCTTTGCACGTGAAATTTTTCATTACCATTCAGGATTAATTAGATGCAAATCCCTTTTAAGTTTTTGAATATGCTATTTTTAGACAAGATGTGGTATTACTATACAGATGGAATAGTTTCTTTGTTCTTATATGCATACTTTCTTGGAATGACAACTGAGGCTTTGAAATCTACTCAGAAAGAGTAAAATGAAACTGGCATGTCTGATGTGTA
This sequence comes from Thryonomys swinderianus, assembly GCA_004025085.1. Taxonomy (NCBI): domain Eukaryota; kingdom Metazoa; phylum Chordata; class Mammalia; order Rodentia; family Thryonomyidae; genus Thryonomys; species Thryonomys swinderianus. Next base: position 23,678 of record PVIC010017833.1, read on the forward strand.
ACAAATTTACATGCATAATTAATAAATGGTATCTTATGTGGATGGTCACGATCAGAACTCACACGTGGCAAGCAACTGTCAGTGCAAAAGACTTTCAGTGGGGCGGGGATTTAGCTCAGTGGCACCGTGCCTGCCTAGTAAGTATAAGATCCTGAGTTCGATCCCCGGTGGAGATCCTCTCTCTCCCCAAAACAGACTTTCAGTGTCTCAGCAATTTCAAATACAAAATATTAAAACTGAAATTCTTAAACTTTTCAGCTGAAAGATACATATACTTTGAATATATTTCTGGTGTTCGAAATCGTGTATGTTGAAAAACAAACCAAAAAAACCCCAAATCCTGTCTTAGAAAATTCATTAAAAATAAATCAATAAAAAAATGGCAATACTATATACAAATAAAAGGGACTGTACACAGTCTTATAATGTGAGCTACGGGTATTTTGTAAAATACAGCAATGTAACACATTCTTCATATACACAGTGCTTACAAGGGAGTATTACAGTGCTCTATGATGTTTTGTTGGCCTGAGGCTGATTCTTACCTTGCTCTTCTGAAATGTCCCTTTGGATTTTGTCAGAGGAAGTGCCCGCTGCAGGCAGAGCTTAGAGTAGGCACCCACTACAGGCAGAGGCTTAGAGGAGGCCCCCACTATGGGCAGAGCCTTAGAGGAGGCACCCACAGCAGGGAGGAACGTAGTGGGCAGGAGTCACAGACCACGGAAATACACGGAGAATCAGTGTCCTCCGCGCATTCAGTGCATCTAATTCTTGTGTTAACAGGTTCTCTCTTCAACCTTTGCACTAACACATTTAGGAGCACGGGTCAGCAGCCAGGTTATCATTATGTTTGGAATATTTGCATATTACCCTAAGTCATGTTAGGGACAAAGCCTTTTCCAACTGAAGTATTTTTCAGAGCAGATTAGGTACATAGTTTTGGTTATTTTAAAAGTTAATTCAAAATCACAGAACCCATGTTTAATCATGTTCAAGTTTTCCTCTGCTCTCAAAGAGGTATATGAAACTTTACAAACAAAAATCAATTGCTTAAGGTATTAAATTATGTTAAATGTTTGTTATCCTTTTGGGAGGTGATTTGAATTTCTCACAAGGAGAAGATGAAGGCTTTGAGGATGCAAACTCACCTTCACAATTCAGTCCAGTGGCATCAAGAGAAAACCCTCTCTGGCACTCGCAGCTGAAGCTCCCGGGGGTGTTTTGGCAGATTCCTTTTGCTCCGCACAGGGAGGGCTGAGACCCACATTCGTTGTTGTCTAGCAAAGCACCAGGAGGAGGCTGTCAGACTCCCAAGCACTGGGTGTGAGACTTAAATTTTCACCACACGAAGCAAGAAGTGATACATGGAAACCTAAGCTTCTGTTATGTGAAAACAGTATTGCAGAGGAATTTAAGCCAGGACTCACCGTCACATTAAAGCTATCACTGGGGAGAAAGTATGTTTCTAAGTTTTGAAACTAGGAAGTATTTCAGGGTGATTTGAAGTTAGGGTAGTAGATAATGCAGGCTGAAAGTCTTGGACATGTGCTTATAAAAACAAAACCGTGTATACATTAACATGTTCTAGATCGCTGTGAGCCTTTAATCAGATGTTACCTCAGAAAAACCCAACCAAACAAACAAAGCAAACTGAAACCTACGTATATTATCCAAACACCATGGTTACATTCAGAGTGCAACCCAGAGATACTACACAGAATAAGCATCCTCTGGGTGTGCACGGGCTACTTTCCTGTAAATACTGTTCTTGTAGAACAATGTCCACATTATCAGCAGCTTCTATAGCCCATTAACATTAAAATATGGTTCTAAGGAGAAGTATGAAGATATGACTCAGCTATCACTTAATTTAGCTATCACTCCACAGCCCAATGTATGTGGCTCCCTGCAGGACAAGTTGCAAGAGGGTTGGGCCTTACCGATGCATGCAGTGTGATGCTGGGTGAAGCCTGGCGGGCATTTACAGGTAAAGCCCCCCAGTGTGTTGACACAGAGGAACTGGCAGTTGTGTTGCTTTGTCTGACATTCATCGAGGTCTGGAATGAAAGAGAGGCCCATGGAAACCACAGTTACCTGGTCGCACACCCTTCCTCATGAAGCCACATGGCTATGCCTATTCTGTTGACGGCAGTTGCCTAGATTTTGGGGGGAGCCTTTGTGGGCTTCCGTGTGAATATGATAAGCAGGTTCTTTTCTCATGTTTCAGCAACAGAAATATTCTGAACCATGATGACAGGACGGGGAACCGAATACACAGGTTCTTATAACACAAACTAAATGCTCACATCAGGGCAGGTCCCTGGAACTGCTCGCAAAGCTGCTATGTGAAGGCTATAATTCCTACACTTAGTGCAGTTCAGTATATGACTGATCACTTATTCTTATTAAAGGAGAGATGAAATAAAAATAAAACAATCTGGAAACTGATAAAGGTCCTAATGGCAAAGCCCAGTCCTTCTCCAGATCCAAACAAAAACACTACCAATTACAGCACAGGAAACACCACAACCTCTGTAATTTTAGTTGAAAGTCATATTCACATTTAGATTCTGTTAAAAGAAACCGAGAATTTTACTTTAGGTTACACTAAACAATTAAAAGATATGCTTAAACCTGCCACCATATATATATATATATATATATATATATATATACACACATACACACATATACACATATATATGTATATATGTATGCATATAATAAATAACAACTCATATATACATATATAATAAATCACTCATGCAGAGTGATTTATTATTTTGCAGCTCAATTCTTTAGGTACATTTTATAAACTTCGTGCAAAATTAAATCCACCCATCCAGCTCAGCAAATAGGTTCAAGATAATATTAGTTGATTTTTTTCTGTGTCTTGGAAATAAAACTGCAACTTATTGAAAATAATCTATATTGAATAAACTTCCCCAGCCCATTAGTACTGATCAGGCTCCCTATAAAACACAGAACTGATGCTGCCGTCCAAGTTTCCTTTCCTGGAGTGTGCACACGACAAAGACAGCTCAGAAAAATGACAGTTTAGGTAAGCGCCAGCGGGAAAGTAAACAACAACAAAATCTTGATTCATTTCAATTCCTCTCTCCACAACAATTTGCTTTCTATTTAGAAATAATGTGGTTTGCTATGTACGAAGCGAACTACTATCGCCTGGGTTTGTCTCTCCCTGCCCTGGGCAATAGGCCCCTTGTTATGGACACTTCCTGTGTCTCATAAGACAGTCACCGGAAGAAGCATTTTAACGAAGATGGCATATATGGCATGGGCCCTGCTGACTAGCACATGAGTGTGAAGGTGGACGACAGGTGAGACTCCCGGCAGCACCGCCCTTCCTACCTTTGCAGGTCTTTGAATCCTCCTGCAGGACGTAGCCCCGCGGGCAGGAGCACTGGTAACTCCCCTCTGAGTTCTTGCAGATGAAGTTGCACGGTTTCGGGGACTGGGAACATTCATCAAGGTCTAAGGAAAGGGATGTGCTTGTTACCAAAATAAGTCATTGAATGGGTATCACGTAAGCATATGGCATGTGGAGCAGAGAAGAATCCTGTGTCCCACCTCTGCCTATTTATCCTTAACATACTGGAGATTGAACTTAGGGCCTTGACATGGAGCAACATCCCCAGACCATTAAAATGCCTTTTAAAAAAGTTTTGAGACAGGGTCTCATTCATTCACTAAGCTGTCCAGACTGGCCTCAAACTTGTGACCTTCCTGCCTCAGCCTCTCGGAGCCTAGCAGCATAGATGTGACACCACAACCTCTGGCAGATGTTTTCTTTAATGAGAGCTAAATCAAATTCTTTGCAAAGATTCAATGAAGGCCAATTCTCTGTTTCCAACTGCTGTAGCTTAGTGTGGGTGAGATAATACAAAAACAGGAAAAGTCAAAGAATTCTCTACCAAGATGGCTTCACAAGTAGAAATTTTAGAAGACGCCTAATTGCCAGACTTTATATAGTGAACAGGCTTTCTCTTTAAATATGCAAACAATTCATAGTGAAAGCCCTTTCCCTTCTTCTCAAGGATGACAATTGTGCTCCTTATAAATTTTACATTAAAGCATAAAATTTTGAAAGTATACTTAATAATTTTACAGTTCTTTGGTTGAACATATATTTTTGATAAATTGAACAGGTCTGCACCCTGTATGAGTAGAAGGGAAACACAATACTGAGAAGCAACAGCACTTTAATAAAGGTCTATCACGAAGCTTCCTAACGCAGACACTACACATCAGGAGCACGAGGCCAGCACCTCACCTACGCATGAGGTCCCGCTGATGTCTGTGGTGTAGCCAACCTTGCAGAAGCACCGGAAGGAGCCCATGGTGTTGATGCACTGGCCATGGGTGCAGAGGTCTGGCATCACCTTACACTCATCAATATCTGCGGAGAGAGAAGACAGAAAGAGAAGTCAACGTCTATGCAGAGAGGATGAGAAGAATGGAAGCGAAGTCAAGGAAGGAGGGAACTAGAAGTCAAAGCTCACAGTACCTGGAGAGACCTTCTCATTATTCAAGGAGTGAGAGCATGGAAGGGAAGCCAAAAAAATCTAAAGTGATAAACAGCATGTGTTGAAAGTTCTTTTTAGAGCAACTCATTTTGTAATCTATGGAGTATTTTATGATCCACAAAGCCAACTCTTGGAAATCCAACAAATTCGAAATTTGTGATAATCTCCTACAGTTCACATTGACTTTGGACTCAGAAGAAAAGCTTTTGTAAGCAAAGGAGTCATGAAAAGACTGGGGATCCTGCTCAGTAATGGAGGAAAATGGTATTTTTTGGGACTGACTATATTAGTTGTACAAAAAAATGGAAACCACTAATCAATTACAATACTGGCTAGGGTGTGACTATGTTGCACACAGAACAGGTCCCTAATAAACTCACATACACAGTCTTTATTTAAGTAAGCCAAGTACAGGGCTGAGGTTGTAACAGGGCTTTTGTATTGCATATATTTGATTTCTTCCATTCACAGGTTTAAAAAAAGGGTTTCATATTCAAATGTCACTTATTGCTACCTTAGCTTTGTGCTTAAGTTTCTTCATCTGTTAAAATGGGAGTAATTGATTGTCTTAAATTTGATGTGAAGAACGCATCTTAAAATTTCTAAAACACCAGCCAGAAGTATTCTGTCGCTGTATCACAACACACATGAACATACTAAATGTTCAGCTGTTGTTATCACTGACCCTGTTAGGGTCATGTGTGCAGCCCCCCACGCCTCACCTCTCCCATCGGTGGTGTATCCGGGGCCATGAGGACACGTCTTTTTATATTGGGCGGTTCCAGGTAGTGGGCAGAGCTCGCACTGGTGGCCCCAGCCGCGGCCCCCGTCACAGCAGCACTCTGACTTGGTGACAAGGTTGCGGCTGCTGGAAGCCATCTGACACATGGTCTGCAGCACCTCTGCGAAGCACAGCCCCTGCCGGTTGTCTGGGGGGACAGCACAGAGTCAAGGCCGGGCGCGCACGCATCCTTTTCTTGCTTTCACGGTAAACAGGACGGTCAGGGCCTCCCCAGCCACCCGCTTTAAGAGATGAGTCAGTAGCTTCTGTGCGGACCGTTCACACTATTACTCTGCCGAACAGTTGTAAAGTCTCTTTGCCAATGAAGTGCACAGGGTACACTTTGACTACCGTTTATTTGCCAAAAAGCGATAGCACAGAAGTCTTTAATAAGGTTTTATAAATGATCAGTGTGAAACTATAATAGTAGAAAATCAGACTTTTCTTGCAAGTTAAGTTTTCTATTTTCTCCAAGATTAGTTATTAATAAATGTCTAGAGTAGAGACAACAATGAGCAAAGTTTATTTTATTAAATAAAATCCTCCAGGATCTGGAGCAGCTAATGTCCTTCCGAGAACACTGATTTAATGGAAATATGTTCTTTTCAGGCCATGTCAAGTGATGGAAGACTTTGGTGTTTTCCCGTCCTTTGCAGCCTCAGGTTTTATGTACTGCATTTCACCTGCCATCGACAGTCTTCATGACGTGAGCATTATACCAGTGAGATATGACATAACATACATTTCTATTTTTCACATGAAAAGGTTTTGTGAAACCCTTTTTTGTGCCACAATATAAAATGGACTTTCATTACATTTTTGAAATATGGTGTTTACTTTGTGTTCGTGTTAGCAGAGCTTACATCACATTGGAAATATTTTCTTTTGGAACTAAATCATCCCCTGATGTAAGTTTTACTTGTTACATTTTCCATAGAGTTTAATTAATATTAATTTTGGGAAAACTCTTGAGGACTTTTATTTACATTACACATAGATGTGCATACATGATACACGTGTTCAAATATGTCATTTTAGTAGACGTGCACCATTGGGAAGAAGAAAGTGGCCTATTTGGATGAGGTGGTTTCTTTAGCAGACATGAGTACATAAGTGGGGCTCCCTCGTGGTGACGTGACGAACAGATGTGCCATTTACCCCGTGGAATCTAACTCACGCATCTGCTTACCGAGGCACTCGGTGCCCGAGGAGCTGGACTGGAACCCTTCGTTACACTCACACCTGTAGCTTCCAATGATGTTCACACATCGCCCGTTTTCACAGATTCCTGGCTTGGTCCTGCATTCGTTTTCATCTTAGAAGACATAATAGGAACGTGAGCAGCTTATGAAGTTACAGTTTACACATTATCTGCGAGTGGGTGGTATGTTACTTAAAACTTCTCCATCAAAATGCTAATAACGTGGGGTTAAAAAACAGCCACGTGTGGAGACTATCTTGTCTTTGCCTCTTTCATCCAGTGGGGCTCCCACTGCCTCCACAGAGCCTCCGGAAGGGGCCCATTCCTCTTAAAGACACCTGCCCAGCAGGTGAGGGGCTCGGGCTAAGAGGACATGAGTCTGTGCACCATGACAGACAGGCTGGGACAGGGAGGCCAGAGGAGTGTGGAACTGTGATGCAGAGAAAGCCCCCTTCACAGGCCGGCTGTGAAGGGGGAGCTGGGCGTGGCTGTGTGCAAAGCCACACAGGCCAAGGGCCGGTGAGAAGCAGGTAGCAGAGTCCCTCTTGAGGCTGGTGACAGACAAATCCGTCTGTTTTCACAAAACCCTCTTACTAACATTCCATATTGTGCTCACTTTGTATTTCATGCCCTTCTGGTCTTTCCTATGTGACACTGCTAAGATCAGAAGGGAGTTCACGCTAACTTCATCTTTTCGGTAAACTGCTCTTTTCACTTTTAATGAAACTGCTCATTTTCATTTTAATGTTTTTGTCTTCAATGTGACCTGACTTTCTTCTCATTAGCAATGCCTTGACTATCTTGTTCCGTTCCTTTATTTCCAATCTCTCCTGTTTTGAGTTAGGCACATTTATTACATTAAGCATCTACTGCATTTAAAAAGTACCTTAAAAATATGTTATTTTTTAAAGCAGCAATTTATACTATTCGCCTTTGTCATGATTCCTAATATATATATATTTATATTATATATATATATAATATATATATAATATATATATATAATATATAATATATATAATATATACCAGGGATATTTGTTGTACCAGGGATCAAACTCAGGCCCTTGGGCATCCATGGTTGGTGTGGTACCACTTGAGCTAAATCCCTAGACCCCTCCTAATATATTTTGATTCTTACCTGCCCATTTATCTTATTTTATTCTCACTGTGCTGTTTACCCCCTGCTCTTGACATTGGCTGGATCAGCCTGGTTTCCTACGCTTTCCTCTGGCTCCCTGCTTGAAAACTGATGTTCTTTCTCTCTTCTTTGTTCCATCAAACATCTGAGCAGGCACTTTTTCTATGTATCTATTTCAAAAGCTCTGGCCATGACTTTTCTTCTTTCTCTTCCCCACCACCTGCTGTACAGATGCGGCCTCTAAATTTTGACTTGTTAAATTTGTAATGGACCATCACCATCTGTGTGAATGATTAAGTGCACTGGCTTACTGTGGCTTTGCATTACTGTTTTCTTAGACTAAACTTTAAGAAATGCACTACAGTATACAGTTTGGTAATTATTTTAGCAAGGATATGTGGGAGGTATATAAATTCTGAGACATTTTTGATGGCGTTCTTTTGAATTTCAGATTACCATACAGAATTTAAGTTGAAAACTATTTTCTCTTAAATGTGCCTGAAAATATTAAGTACTGTTTTCCTTTACCCAGTGTTACCTGTTCATGCATAGCAAATCTGGTTTCTCTTTCTGACAGTTTTAAGTATTTTCACATCTTTGTTAGTGTTTTGACATTTACCATGATCTACTTTGACAGATACTTTTTCCCCTCTTATGAAGAGGCTCTTTCTACAGAAACAGAAAGGGACATATAAAAGTTACAAGTTTAAGAAACCCCTATGACTTCTAGAACTTGACGGTGCAAACCTGTTGTCTTGATCTTCCTGTTTCCCTAATGTCATTCCATGTTTATTTTGTTTTCTGCTATCTGAATTATTTATTTCTAAGAAGGCTCTTGCTTGATATACTGCCCGAGTTGATGTACAACATAGGTTTTTGCACTGGAAAGGTGACA
>PVIC010017834.1:0-22776 GCA_004025085.1 Thryonomys swinderianus
GGCTCCTCCGCCAGCTTTCAAACTCACAGGCATGCCTGCCATAAGAAGGAAACTACACTGATACGGTAACAGTAGACACGGTTGTTTGTTCCCGATTTTAGAGGAAAAACTTTCATATCTTGTGCCTTTAATATGATGCTGGCAATAGGTTTATCTTACATGGTTTTCACAGTTATAAGATCCTTTTGTACTCCTTTTCTTCAGTGTTTTTAAATGAAAGGATGTTGGATTTTGTCAAAGGCCTTTTCTGTCTGTTGAATCGTGTGATTTTTGTCCTTGCTTCTCTTTGTGTGATGTATTACGTCTTCTGATCTGCATATGTTGAGCCATCTTTGCATCTCTGGGATGAAGCCTACTTGCTTTTTGATGATTCATCGCACTTTGTTTGCTAGTATCTTAAGGATTTTAGTTTTTATGTCATTAAAGAAATGGCTCTATAGTTTTTTTTTTGATCCTTGTCTCTTTTTGAAATCAGGGTAATGATAGCAACCAGGAATAACTCTGGATTACTCCTTCCCTTTCAATTTAATTAAAAAGCTTGGGTAGTATTGACATTAGAACTTCTCTGAAGTTCTTGTAGAATTCAGCAGTGAATTCATCCAGGTCTGGGATTTTGTTTGTCATATTTTTTAAATTACTGCATCAATTTCATTGCCTGTTATTGAATTATTGAGGGTTTTAAAATCTCCTTGCCTCAATTTTGTAATGTATATGCATCAAGGGAATCTGTCCATTTTTTTTTGAATTCTTCAGTTTATTGGTGTGTGAAGTAGTTGTTAATAATCTTGATTTTGGGAGTATTTGTTTTGCTCACCTTTTTAAAAAAATTAAATTCTTTATTGGTAATTTGATATACAGCTCACAATCACACACAACATTGGGGAATTTGTACCAGTGTATGACAGAAGTTAATTCTCATTTTTACCTATATCCCTACCCACCCACAACCTCCCAACCCTTATATACACGCTATTTTTTCTTTTCAAATCATATATATTCTTTTCACTCATTATGTTCCCCCACCACATTCTCTTTGAATATTTCCTATTTTACAAAATCTACCATACATTCTAGAACTCATTTACATCTATAGGTTCTCATACCAGAGAAAAGATATGGTATTTACATATCTGGGATCTATTTATTTCACTTATTAGTGTGTTCTCAAGGTGTACCCATTTTCACATAAATGAATGAAACTTGTCATTCTTTGTGGCAGAGTAATATTCCATTTTATATAAAAAACACATCTTCTTTATCCAGTCTCCAGTTGATGGGTATCTGGGTGGTATCCAAGACTAGGCTATTGCACACTGAACTGCTATGAACATGGGTATGCATGTGTCTTTATGATATGATTCTTTTAATTCCATTGGGTATATTCCTAGCAGGGGAATAGCAGTATCAAATGGGACCTCTAATCCTAGTTTTCTGAGGAGTCTCCACACTGATCTCCACAACGGGTGTTTAAGTCTACAATCCCACCAACAGTGGAGAAGGGTTCCTTTCTCCCCACAGCCTCACCAACACTTATTGCTGGTTGATTTCACAATAGCAGCCATGCTTTGTGGAGTGAGATGAAATTTCAGTGTTGTTTTCATCTGCATCTCTCGAATGACCAATGATGTTGAACATTTCTTCATATGCTTCTTGGTTGCTTTGACTTCTGCCTCTGAGAAGTGTCTGTTCATTTCTGATATCCATTTTTAAATTGGGTCTTTAAACCTGGGGGGACTGATTTGTTTAAATCTTTATATATTCTACATAGTAGCCCTTTGTCTGAGAAACAGCTAGTAAAGATTTTTCCCCCATATTGTTCATTGTCTTTTAATTGTGCTAGTGTTTTCTTTTGCTGTGCAGAAGCTTTTTAGTAGGATGAGATCCCATTTGTTGATTCTTTCTGCTAGTTCTCTTGCTAGAGGTTTTGTTTACAAAGTCTTTCTCTAAGCTATTGTCTCCAAGAGTTTTACCTAACCTGTTTTGCAGCAGGTTTATTGTTTCTGTTTTAATGTTTAAGTCTCAAATCTATTGTTATTTTAGTTTAGTACATGGTGAAAGAGATAGGTCTAGCTTTAGCTTTTGGCAGATTAAAGCCCAGTTTTTCCAGCACCATTTGTTAAAGAGGCTGTCTTTCCTCCATTGGGGATGTTTGTCTGGTTTGTCAAAGATAAGGTGGCTTAGTGTATCTGGAGTTGTTTCTGGATCTTCTAATGTATTCCATTGTTCCTGGGGTCTGTTACTTTGCCAGTACCATGCAGTTTTTATCACAGTGATTTTTTTTTTTTTTGAGACAGGGTCACGCTTTGTAGTTCAGGCTGGCTCTGAGCTCACTATGTAGCCCAGGCAAGCCTTGTATCACAGTGATTTTGTAGTACAGTTTTTTTTTTTGAGACAGGGTCTCGCTTTATAGTTCAGGCTGTCCCTGAGCTCACTATGTAGCCCAGGTAAGCCTCGAACTCAGGAATCCTCTTGCCTCTGCCTCCCGAGTACTGGGATTACAGGCTTGAACCACCAAGCCCGGCAGCATTTGTGGTATGAGGTACTGATTGCCAGTGGGCGTGGCCACCATGCTGAGTATTGTTGTACGTGGCTACTGGGATCGAACCAGGGACCTTGTGCTTGATAGGCAGGCACTGGAACCACTGAGCCAAATCTCTGGCCCTACAGTACAGTTTTAAGCTGGGAACTATAATATCCCCTGCTATGTCTTGGTTGCTTAGAATTGCTTCTGGTATTCTAGGTCTCTTGTGATTCCAGATGAAGTTTTGGATTATTTTCTCTAGTTCTGTGATGTATGGTATTGGGATTTCAATTGGAATTGCATCGAATCTGTATCGTAGTTGTGGGAGTATTTGCTCACCTTTTTTCTTTCTAAGTACATTGATTGTGTCCTTCCTTTTCTCTGGTAAGAATGGCTAAGAGTTTGTTTATTTTGCTTATTCTTTTGAAGAACCAAATCTTTTTAATTCATTGATTCTTTGCATTTGTTCCATTCCAATTTCTTCCTTGTACTGTAACCTTTTAGATTGGGTTGTTCTTCTTTTTCTAAGACCTTGAGGTGATCATTAGGTTATTTACTTGGGCTTTTTTGTGTGGCTCTGAGAGATACTCCATTCTCCACTGTCACCACCATCAAGGGCTCCCACCAGCTTTGGATACAGCAAATTTTTATTGCTCAGAACTGGGAACCAGAACCATAACAGAGGAGAATGAGGTAGAAAATTCCCTTGGATCTAAAGAGTCTCTCTGAGGCCCACAGAGCAGCTGAGGGAGGTAGGGAGGTCATCTCCTCAGGGTCAATCAGAGGGAGTCTGGGAGTTAGGGGTTGTCAGCCTGGGGCAGTGCGTAGTGGGGCTGTGGCTTTTCTTCTGCCCCCATCTCTCAAAACCAGGGAGGGTACACACAGGAGGCCTCACCCAGAGCATCAGAGGATGCAAGTGGTACCAGCCCCTCCTGCCCCAGAAGGACATAAACCTGCACCCACAGCCCTCCAGCTCCACCCCTACCCACACCTCTCAGAGTGAGATGGGAGACCAGGGGGGAGGGCAAAGCTGAGAGGGAGACAGCAGTGAGAGAGCCAGCCTGTCCTCGGCAGGCTTGAGGGGCAGTCAGGGGCCAAGGGCCTTATGAGGAGCCGGGCTTGGAAGACGGTGACGCTGCCTTGCAGGGTCCATGGCTGTCAGGAGCCAGCGTGAGAGACAAAGTGTAGACCCCGGGGAGTAGAAGTAAGGAGAGTTGAAAATGACCGCATATATCTGGGAGACAGGAAAGGCTAGGTCAGCTCCTTGAAGGAAGCAAACACTAAGCTCTCCAAGTTCGTGCTCCACCAGGTCACTGTTCAGTGAACTGTTCACACACTCATCTGTCCTGAGCCCTCAGCCCTTCTTCAAGCTGGCATAGGATGGTTGCCACCAAGCCTGGCCAGATTCTCCCTCCTGTGGGCTGATACAAAAGGATGCACAAAGATGGTGCTGTGGTTGGGCTTGGAATGTCCCTCGGGGGCTCCAGAGTCTGAGGCCTGGTCCCCAGTTCAGCATATTCAGAGGTGGGGTGTTTGCAGAGTGATTAGACAGTGCAGCCTGACCCCTGGGTGAATCCATGATGGTCCATGGCTGGTGGACCCCTCGGTGGTGATGGAACTGGGAAGCTGAGACCTAGTTGAAGGGACTGGTGCTGTGGGTGTGCCTCTAAGCATCCTATCTTGCCCCTGTCCCTTCCTCTCTCTCCGTCTTCCTCCCTCTTGTCCCTGAAGGGAGCCAGGAGGACTTCACTTTTAGTCACTTCCTCCCATCTGGGATAGAGGGTCAAGCTATGCCTTGTTTGAGAGATTTGTAGACTCAACTTGTACGACTTGCCCCTCATCTGGGATAGAAGGTCAGTGATCCCTTGTCTGAGATGGAAGGCCAGAAAGCACAGCTGCACCCTGAGTAATCAAAGATTTGGGAGATTTGTGGGCACAGCAGCAACTGAGTGATTGCCTGCCCCCCTCACACTAGTCTGTTCCTTGAGGTTTGTTGCTGAAAGATAGATCAAAAGAAAAAACAGCAGAACATTCCATCCCAGTTACTAAGGGTCGAAAAAGACCCTGTCCACCAGTAGTATAATCCTACTCCTGTTGTAGCCAATCATGTGCCTGTGTGTGTGTGTGACCTAAAATTGTCTATAAAAAAGTGTGTGCTGCAACAGGACGGGGTCTCCAGCTTGCTATGGTGGACATCCTCTGCGTGCAGTGGAATAATAAAGTGCCTTTGTTGATTACATTCCGGCATGTTTACTGATGGCATGGAGATTTTGGGACCCAACATCCCCATGGAGCAGGGTACTCGCCCCATTGCCTGTTTCCTCCATGATGCTTTGCCTCACCACGGGCACCAGTGCAACAGAGCCAATGACTATGGGCTGAAAACTCTGACACCACGAGCTAGAACAGACCCTTCTTCCTGTATGTTATCTGGCTTTTGCCACAGATGTGGCCAGAACTTTGTCCTCCCTTTCTCCTGGGATGTATCCTGTCATTTCACAAACCTGATCTTCAGTTCTCTGGGTTTTATAAGCTGCCCAACTTTTCCATCCTCCTGAGAACTTGTTTTTGTCACTGAAGACCCAGCAGCCTGACTGATGCATGAAGCCCACAAGGGGTATATGGTACCCGACAAGCTCCTGGGCCTTGGCCAGGCAGTGGGCCAGGTGGCACTGCCTCGATTCTCCTGCCCAGGGAAGAAGCATTGCCAGTAGACCCTGAATGAAGATATGAGTCTCCATAAATGGAGCTCAGGGAGGGACCTGAGGGCAAGAGAAAATGTGAGTTGGTGTTGAAGGGATTCTCCAGAGAGCCACCTCAGTAGAAAGGGACCAGGGTGGGGGGAGGGCTTCCCACTCCCTGAGTGTGGATGGAAGAGCCAGAAAAATGTGCCTCGTGTCACACAAGAGCAGTAGGGTCAGGGACCATGTCAGGCTACCCCACACTGCTCTCCTGGAGAATCTGCTCAGGTCTTTTTCTGCACCACATGGAGCCCAAACCCTGGAGAGACCCACCCAGGGCCTCTGCTCCTTTGGACTCACAGCTGGCGGGGAAACGGAGGCCCCAGAAGCAATAACACAGGTGGCTGGGACAGGGCTAGGACTAAGCAAAACTCTTACCATTGGAAGAAGAGCTCAAATATGACTCAGCTTGACCTGGGGAGATTCTCTAGGTACTGTGGGGAGGGAAGGGGTGGGACATTCCCCAAAACACGTCCCACATTTACCAGAGCGCTTTAGAACACCTGTCATAGGATGATGACTCAGCATGCAGGGGGACCTCCCATGCCTGAGACTGTTAGTGTGGGCTTGTGTGGGATATAGTTTAACTAATGCCTTTCAAACCTGATCATTGCTAAGCAGGTGGCCTTGTACAAACCTGCCAGCCCCTCCAGCTTTCTTGCTAGGATAGCTAGAGTTTGTACAGTACTGCTCCAGAAATATCCAAACTTGGGGATTCTTTTTTTTTTTTTTTTTTTGAGACCGGGTCTCGCTTTGTAGTTCAGGCTGGCCCTGAGCTCACTATGTAGCCCAGGCAAGCCTTGAACTCAGCAATCCTCCTGTCTCTACCTCCTGAGTGCTGGGATTACAGGCGCGAGTCACCATGCCTGGCACTCAAACTTGGTGATTCTTAAGTTTGACTGTTCATCAAAATCTTAGGTTTATAAGGTGTGGGCTTAGGGCCCATCAAGTTGCATTTTCAGAAGTCTAAAATGAATGTAACAGGAATGTGGGAAGTTCTTTCCCTGTGCTCAGTGTCTTTTCCCTGAGATCTGGTGCGAGCAACCACACTTGTGTTGTGTGGCCCTGGCCCCGCCTAGTTACTCACCTGGGGGCCAATCAGACTGTTTCTTCTGAGACTGTGATGGTGGACAGTGGTGTGGGCTGGCCTTTTGACCTAAGGATGTTTGTAGGGGGGAGGGTGGCCTGTTCAGTGTGCATGCCTTCCCCAAATAAGAGTCAAAAGTTATGAGCAGTCATGAACATCCCCAGCCCCTTCTTTTGCTGGTAGATGTACACCCTGCCACACTGCTTGACTTTGGGGTTCATGGGGAGCCATCTCCACTCAGGCACACCTTGCCAGGGCGTAGGCAACAAGGGAATCAGTACCTTTGTGCTGTTGATCTTGGCATGTGTGTATGTTTGTGTGTGCATGGATGGTGTGTATGTGTGATGTGTACCTGTGTCCCACCTTTCAGACTGAGCAGGATATTGAGCACATCTAGATGGTAACTGGTTGATGCTGTGTTACAGAAGAATAGAGGCTGCAGAGCAGCAGCACAGCCAAGAGGTTTAAGTTTCAGAAGGAACAATCTATGCCTCTGGATCTGCCCCTGGGCACTCATGATCCTATTCCTTTCTCAAGGGTTTTATAACTAATTCAGAGGCAGAGAGAGACAGAGAGGAAAAACAAACAAATCAGATGCAGGGAGAGAAGCAGCAACCAGAAATCTCATGGGCTCCAAAGTTTCTGATGCCTTCCAGTCCCTTCTAAGGCTTGGCTTGGCTCCATAGCTCCAGAGTCATTGTGACACTAGATTTAATTCTCTTCTTTCAACTTATAATTGGAAATTGGTGTTGCCTGTTAGATAGGAAACAGATGCTGGTGAAGCAGCTATTTCTTCAGGGTAGAGGAACATGGAGAACAAAACCACTCACACTGGGTGGCATAGTGCCTGCAAGGGACCCTGGGTTCCAGGGATCATGATCTGAAGTCCCCCAGATCCCTTTGCATGTCAGATGGATCCTGGCTCCCATCACTGACCTCTCCCAGTGTAGATGCACATTTCTAAGGGAAAGCATGTGAGCTCTAATTGCAAATGCCTGAGTTTCTGGGAGTGTCAGATTGGGTGGCACCTCCTGTAATTTCCCTTAGCAACTCTTGCCCTAATCACGACCATCCTTCCCCGCCTGACACTCCAGTCAGCACCATGTGTGTGGTCTGTGTGGCCCAGCAGCTAGAGAGGCCTGAGTGATATCTGAGTCACTCACCTTTCCCCAGAACCCGAAATCCATTGGTTTCATGATAAGCACACCAGGCCTCTCAGCTGACAGAGTGACACAGGCAGTGACATCTCTGAATACACGTATCATCCCAGGGTCGGAGGACCCACCCATCCAAACGTTCATCTGTTCATTCATCCAAGGGTTAGGATTTAGTGAAAGTGTTCTTTTTTATTTTATTTATTTATTTATTTTTTTGAGACAGGGTCTCGCTATGTAGTCCAGGCAAGCCTCGAACTCAGCAATCCTCCTGTCTCTGCCTCCTGAGTGCTGGGATTACAGGCGTGAGCCAACACGCCCGGCTGTTCTTTTTTATTTTAAAAGATAGAGTCTTGTTATGATGCCCAGGCTGGCTTTGAACTCCTGTGCTCAAATGATTTTCCTGCCTCCAGCTCCTGAGCAGGTGGGACTGCAGATATGTGATGCTGTATGCAGCAGAGCAGGACATCCACCCTTGGATGTGCACCAGAGGTACCGGAAGGCTTGAGGAGCAGAGTGCTGGGCAGACCCCAGGGCCTGGGGGCCTGGGTATGAGCACTGCTACTAGATATCCTGGGCCCACACTTTGAGAACCCCTGGTGGGGAGCACAGTGAAAAGCTGGGCTGCTTGGGTTCACCTCCAAGCTCGCCCCTTACTTCTGCCTGTGGGAGCCTGAACCAGTACCCTGACTTCTCTCTGCCTCCATGTCCCCATCTGTAAAACAGGAATCCTACCGGCCAGCCTCGCAGGCAGGTTGTGAGGAGCTGGCCCCGCTGAGTTAAGGGGTCTCCACACATCACTGTCACTCTCACCACCTCCCCAGCCTCTGTTGATGCCCACCAGTTTTGAGGTTGGGTTTCCTCATAATTGGGGTACACCCAGGGAAGTGTGCTCATATGAGAACATCACTGGTCATCGTGGACTGAGGGTTTCACACAGCTGGCCACAGACACCCTTGGGTAAGAAGGATGGAAGGATAGACAGAGATTTGTGTCCCCTTCCCCATGGCAGAGAGCCTGAGAGCAGTCAGGCCCTACCTGGTACAGCTCGTCCCCAGAAAGGAGCCAGAACTGTACCCGCAGCCCACACAGAGCCTGGGCAGCACATGCTGCGATCCCCTCCTGGCAGAGGGGACCAAGGTCACTGATGACCCAGGGAAATAAACAACATCTGGACTCCAAGCCTGCACACTCAGATCATCACATCCGGAAGGTCATTTTGACTGCTGTGGGCTGGCACAGAGGAGCCTTCTGCATTCCTGCCTAGAGGGAAATCTCACCCTTCCCAGCAAAGGATGGCCCTGGAGACCAATCTTGGTTTGAAGACTCCTGGGAATATGGGGTCAGAGGTGTCCATCCCATTTGTTCCCCTTAGCACTGGGGTGGGGGCTGAATGGCTTCCTGGCAGTGCCCCTTGGGTTCCTCTTCATTCTCCACACAGGGCGAAGACCCCCTGAGGCCTGGCTAAGCATCCCTGTCTTGTGCTATGTTCTGCTGACCTTAATCAAAACAGGAAACCAGCCATGCGCATGCACAGATTGCCTAGAACTGGCCAGGGCCTCTGTGTTTCCCTTAGTCTCACCTGTGCAGATAGGCACAACAGTAAAGTTGTGTTCAATCAGAGGATGAAGTGCCAGGAAAGTTGGGCCAACAGCTCATTCTGTAAGGTGGTGGCTCCTCTTGTTTTTAAGAAGGAGCCTTGTTTGATCCTGATGGAGGGTTAATCTGAGGGTCAGCATGCACAGGAAGTCTGCAGGCTTTGTGGCTCTCGGGGAGGCTATGAAAATTTTTGTAATCACCAGGTGTGGTGGTGCTAGTCTGTAATCCCAGCTGCTCAGCGGACTGTGGTTAGAGGATCAAAAGTGTGAGGAAAGCCTGGGTAACTTAGTGACACCTGTCTTAAAAGAAAAATTAAAGAGTTAGGGACATAGTTCAGTGTTCTTTTTGTTCAGCTCTTGGTATCATTGGCAAACAAAGACTTTCTCTGAAAAGGATGTTGGAAGCAGGTGGGAGCCTGGCAGGGAAACTCCAGCCAATCAGAGTGCTCAGTGTCCCAAGGGAGGAAGGTGACATCACTGGTCCTAACCTAGGAGGCCCTGCGAGCTTGGAGAGGGCATGAGCACTGGGATCCTAGGGCAGGTGGAGTACTGTCCACAAGAAGCCAAAAGCCCTCGGTCCCCAAAACGAAGCTCTCCAGAACGTCCCAATGTCCCAGCTCTGCTTCATGAACGTCCCGCTTCACTGTGGTGAGTGGAGCTCAGGACTTAAGACTCAGTTTCAGTCACCACTTAGCTTCAGGCCCTGAGCATCTTGTCATTTTTCTCATTTGAAGATCAGAAGCTTGGTCTTGACATGGGGCTTTGTAGCTTCTCAGCCATGGAGCCCCCTTTTTCCCAAAGCTGAAAGGTGATGTGGGCAGAAGCTCAATTCCTGAGGCAGCTATGACTAGGTGATGGGGAAGATTGTACCTGGTTCATTTGGTCCTTTTACCCTACAGGAACTGAGCACCCTCCAAAGTGCCATGGTGTTGAGGGCAGGGGGAGAGGAGGTGCAGGATTTGGAGCAATCAGCAGCACTGGTTCTGGAGGTGGCTTCCTGGGTTCAGACCCAACCTACTCTGTGTGAGCCTCAGTTTCCCTTTCTGCTAACTGGGACTGATAATGTCTTCAGATATTATTGTGAAGGTTCACAGCACTGTTGTGGTTGACAGGTCCTAGAACAGTCAGGTGGTAGTAAGTGCCCTGGTATGGGACAGCTGTGAGCAGCTGTGGAGCTCCCACATGTGTCACGCTGCCACAGCAACCCTGGAGGTGGGTGATACTAACTCAACTCACCGACAAGGAATTGGAAGCACAGAGAAGGGAAGTTAAGTCACCCAGGTTCACACGCCCTGTGTGGCAAGATGGGGAGCAAAGCCAGGGAGTCTCAGTAACTGGGAGTTTTAGTATCAGTATTTTAAGTCCTGAGGAGAACCTAGGTCCTTCAATAGGTCCAATGTAGGCAACTTTATTACTGCATGAAATGACAGGAAATTTTGGAACAGGATGGGCTATCTGTGTGGAGAAGAAACCCAGCCCCTCCCAGGTCAGTGATCAGCTGGAAGGGGTTGGGTCTATGTCAGCTGACGTGTACTGGGGACTGGGAGTTGGGGTGACAGGGAGTTGGGGATGTAGATGGGCCTCCTACATCCTGTCCATACAGGCTTTCTGTTCACAACTACTGGTATAGCACAGAACGCTGGATGCAGACTGTTTTCCAGTTCTGCTCATCCTCAGGCAAAACCTGCCTCCCTGCCTCTGGGTCCCAGATTTTTAATCTGTCAAATGGATGCTGAAATTCTGTTTCTAGGTGCCTGGTGTTGGTCTACCCATCCATCTCCTTCTCCAGTATTTCATGAGTACCTGCTATATGACAGGATATTTTCTGGACTCCAGATGTGAGACCCAATCTGACTTAAAAATAGCCATTTTGTTAAAAACCTCCACCTGTGTCCTATAATCTCCCTGTGAACTTGTTTCCTTGGAAACTGTCCACCCAACCAAAGCATGAAGCTGGAGACTGTATTTTTTTTTTTTGAGACAGGGTCTCCCTTTGTAGTTCAGGGTGGCCTTCAGCTCACTATGTAGCCCAGGCAAGCCTGGAACTCAGTAATCCTCCTGCCTCTGCCTCCTGAGAGCTGGGATTACAGGCGTGAGCCACCACACCCAATATCATATCATTGTATGTGGTTACTGGGATTGAACCAGGGACCTTGTGCTTGTTAGGCCAGTGGCGCAACCACTGAGCTAAATCTCCGGCTCTAGATTGTATGTTTTTAAAATACACTATTTTATAGTAACCAGTGATCTAATTAGTGCTATTGGCTTCTGTGATGCAGTCTTGTACTTTAACAGTAAAATGATCTAATTGCTCCTGCATAGAAACCTCCTGGTGACAGGTGGGTGGGTGGATGGGGGGTTAATAGATTTTTGCCTTTGAATGTGGCATTTTTGTTTAATTAGGTTCCTTCTTCCAAATGGAAAAATGGGCCCCAGCTGGGTAATAAAAACTCTTGGTTGGACTTTAAGATCCGGAAGTGTCCTGAAGAGATTGTCTCCATTGGAGTTGGTTCAAACATTGGGGGCTCATCCAGGATCTCTCTGAGCCAACAGCATTGGAGCCATACTGCTGCTTGGGCTGTCTGCTTGATTCTGGGGAAGGCCAACCTGAGGAGTTCCAGCGCCCCAGGTCCAGGGACCACAGACAGAGGCATGCAAGTCTTGGTTCTGCCACCAGGAGCTTTATCAGGAAAAAAGCCTCTAGAGGTAGAAGATCTATGGTCTTTTCTTGGAGTCATGACAGAGTGGACAAGAGGAGGTCAGAGGTGTCATAATATTCCTCTGTCCAAGGGGCTCACTGTGATGCAATGAGTCACCCACTGGTTGAGTGATACTGGGGGTTAAAGTCCCTCTTGTGGTTGGTCACTCAGGTAATAGTTGTCTGGTGCCATGTTTGTCTTGTTCACCTTGTGTTCAGTGTTGTCTTTGTCTCTGGGTAAAAAGCCTGGTTCGCTGTTGTGGAGCTCGGTGTGGAATGTGAGTGCCTATTGGGCCACTTTTGGGAAGCTGGTGGCCTGTAATAATTTCTCTCCCTACAGGTTTTCTAAGCCTTCTACCTCCCCCAGTGAAGTCCACTTTGGGAAGATTTGTGTCACTCTCTAAACTCTATCCTTAAGTCTGTTTCACTGTAAGAAAGAGATCACATACTCCAGGAAACCACAGAGGTAGCTCTGAGTCCTGGGAGAGAGTCTTCTGCTGCTGCTGCCTGCTGGAGAGAAGAAGCACCTGCCACCCACACCAGAGAAGGAGTGCCTGACACCTGCTGTACTGCTGCCCACCCTTAGCTCTGAGCCTCTCACAGCCCTGAGTGAAGGGTGGTCACTGTTTGAAGGGCTCCTGTATACAACTCAACCCAACTGTGACCTGAATATTGACCATGGTTAGACGGAACTAAATACATACCACCAGGGTCTTTTGGGGAAGACTCCAACAGGTGAGTGCAATTCAACAGGAACCCCCCCCCCCAAAATGAAAAAAACTAGAGTCTCCTACAGTGTTTTTGGAGAGGCTTTCAGAACCCTACTGGGTTACACTGACCTGGAAGCTCCAAGAACATGAATGCTATGAATTTGGCTTTTTGTTTTCCAGTTGGCCCCATATATTAAAAAAGAGCAAAAGTTTCCGGGAAAGAACAGAGCTGAGCTCTTGGGTTTAGCCCAAAAGGTGTTTAATAATAGACAAATGCTGAAAAAAAGCTGTCGCTAAGAAAACTTAAAAAACAAAACAAAACAAAACAGTAACTATTGCTGCCTTGGAAAGACACAAGACTTGGAGCTCAAAACCTTTACAAAAAGTGGCCCGAGAGGGTGGACACACAGAGCCTCACACTGCCCTCCAGCCAAACTAAGCCTGCACGTGCAGACCTACTGCACAGCATGTACACAGGGGTGCTAAACTGGGCACCACTGAGGACGAAGCATGCCAGCCCTGCTGGGTGCCAGAAGGTGCGTCAGACCCATGTGCTGGGTGTCATGGGGGGGCACATACTAGCCGCACTGAGCACCGCAGCCCCGCCTTCTCTGTGTATGCTCGAGAACTGAAACATAGAGAGCAGCAATGCCTAGCTGCCCAGGACACTGTGCCCACCCCCTGAGTCCTGCCAAGCTTCTGGGGCGGTTTGTGACTGCGAGTGGCTGTGCTGACATCATTACTTCATCTGTCAGCAACTGTTGCTTCAGCAGGAGCAAACCAGGTATGTGAGAACTAAAGACAAATTTTTCCCATACCAAGTCTACCAGCTAAATACCTCCTTCCAGAGGTGACAGTGCTTGCCTAAAAATGTGTGGTCATTGCTTTGGATAAAACATTGGTACACAGTTCATCTAAGCCTATCAGTAATGTTGATTTTATTGTTCCATAAAACTATACATCAGATATATGTGCTGAAGCAACCTCATTAAAAGGAAATGAATACAGGCCCTATGGCTAACCTCCTGGGCCAGTAGGGTGTATTCTGGGCCCAACTCTTAAAAAAAAAATTCCCATCTGCAGATCAAGTCACCAGAAAAATGACAAAAGAACCAGTTGGGCCTATAGACATTTGTTCCAGGTACTAGGAAAAACTCAATTCAGAGGTAGCGAGCCAGAAAAACATTGAAAGCTAGTCTTCACTGAGATAAAATGAAGTAAAAACTGGTATAAGGACTCGCTTGTTTTTGTGGACACTTTTTCAACCTGAGGAAGAGCTGACTACCTGACCAGAGACTGCTACTGTAAGTTGCTTCAAGAACTCATCCATAGATCTGGCCTCCTGTGCTCCCTGGGATCCAACAATGGCCTGGCCTTCATGGCTCAAATACCCAAATTGTTGGCAAAGGCCTTAAATATAAAGTGGAAATTACATTGTGCCTATTGCCTGCAAAGCTCAGGGCAAATAAATAAAGTAAATAAAATCTTAAAAGAAAAATGATTTAAAAACTGGTGGTGGGTGGCTTGATTTATTCCCTCTTGCCTTGTTACAAATCAAGTACACTACCTTAAAGCTATATATAAGAGAACATCACCACTTTTCCCTAAAGTAAAAATAAATTGGCTAACTGTTATTTGTTCCAATCCCAGTAAACCCTACAGAACATCAGATCCACACCAGTGTTTGTAGCAGGGCTACAGGACCTCATCCTTGTCCACAGACACCCCTCCAAAACTCTCAAGCCTTGCTGAAAAGGACCTTATCCCTTATCCTGTGGTATCGACAACTTCCTTTGCACTCAAAGTGGCTAGAGACACAGCCTGGATCCACCACCCTCACACCAAGTCAGCACCTCTGAAAGATGCCACTCAAGGAAGATAAAAGGTTCTTAGTCAACTAGGAGACCTAGAGATAATACTGACCTGAGAAACAGAGCCATAATAATCTTGATTGTACTAGGGGATATATGGGACCAAACAAAAGAGATGTTGTTAACCCTTATGCCCCACAGACAGATATTTGATCATTTCCATGTCTAACAGTTATCAGGTGGCATTGCTAAAACACAGTAAAAAATAGTTTGTTAGTGTCTTAACTTTTGAAAAAGTCACAATGAGATAGGATATGCCATTACTTATGGTCTTCATTTGGCTAGAAGGTCAATAGAATATTTCTATATTTTGGTGGTTCCTTAAACTACTGTTCTCTTTTTATTTTGCAGGGTACTTGGGGATTATGCAGTAACAGGGATTTAAAAATTGAGAGATTGTTGAGGTTCATTCCAGCCGATCTTCAATACACCTGCTTCTTACAAAATATATTTCGTCTGTGATTAAGAAGTACTTTAGTGATGGTACTTAGGCTTACTTTTTTTGTTTTTTTTTGAGACAGGGTCTCGCTTTGTAGTTCAGGCTGGCCCTCAGTTCACTATGTAGCCCAGGAAATCCTCAAACTCAGTAATCCTCCTGCCTCTGCCTCCCAAGTGCTGGGATTACAGGTGTGAGCCACCACGCCTTGCACTGTGGTATGTAGTATTGATGGCTGGTAGGTGTGAGTCACCACGCCCAGCACTGTATGTGGTTACCAGGATTGAACTCAGGGCCTTGCGCTTGTGAGGCAGGCACTAGAACCACTGAACTAAATCTCCGGCCCAACTTAGGCTTACTTCTTTTTTTTTTTTTTTTTGAGACAGGGTCTCGCTTTGTAGTTCAGGCTGGCCCTGAGCTCACTATGTAGCCCAGGCAAGCCTTGAACTCAGCAATCCTCCTGTCTCTGCCTCCCCAGTGCTGGGATTATAGGCACGAGCCACCACGCCCGGCACTGTGGTGTGTGGTATTGATTGCTGGTGGGCATGAGTCACCATGCCCAGCAATGTATGTGGTTATTGGGGATCGAACTCAGGACCTTGCACTTGCGAGGCAGGTGCCAGAACCACTGAGCTAAATCTCCGGCCCTAGGCTTACTTCTTATGTTAACTGTTCTCAGAGGTTTTGGGACCATAAAACTACCAGAGTTCAGCTGGGCAGGTCCCAATACATTAATTCCTTGAGAATTATTCCTTGAGAATTATAAGTTGATGTTTTCCTAAAGATCACCCAGCCCTCCCTATTTTATAAAAGTAGCCACAAACATAAAATTTAGGGTAGCAAACCCTATATGTGATAGCATATATACTCCCTCAGGTCTTATATTACAATGGACAAAGGGGACAAAAACATTTAGAGCCATTGACTAGCCTCCACAAGCTTCACTGAGTATGGAGGGAAGCCCATTTTGGTTCTCATACTAGTAGGACTGAAAGTAGACAAATCTGCAGCCATAGGGATAACTTTAATTATGCAGGACCAAAGTTTCAAAGCTCTGAGCCAACCAAATGGCATGAGACTTAGAATACTTAGAAGTCTTAAAATCTAGGCTAGAAAAACAGATGGACTTACTGGCTAAAGTTGTGTTGCAGGACTGAAGGGGGCTAGACTTACTGTTTATAAAACAAAGAGGGCTGTGTGTGTGGCACTAGGAGAAACCTGTTGTTTTTATGCAAATCAGTATGGAATAGTTTGAGATACCTTGGCCATGGTAAAAAAAAATTAAAAGGCAAATATTAAAATTGAAAAAGTCAAAGATGGTACCAATCTATGTTCAACTGGTCACCATGGCCAACAACCCTAATATCTTCTCTGACAGAAACAATATGTATCCTCTTATTATTGCTCATGGTCTAGCCTTGCATTTTAAATTCTTTGATCAAGTATATCAGACAAAAATTCCATATAATTAATGGTGATAAGGAAGATAGAATCCTCTTTCTGTAAGTGAAGACCAAAACTAATCAAAGATTTGAATACATTTACAAGAACCAGTGAGGAATGTAAGACCCAACTTGACATAAAAACAGCCATTTTGTTAAAAACCTCCATTTTGTGTCCTATACCCTTCCTGTGAACCTGGTACTTGTCTCCTTGGGAACTGTCCACCCAACTGATATGTGAAGCTACAGATTGTATATTTTTTAAATGCACTATTCTATAGAAGCCAGTGATCTAATTATTGCTATTGCTTCTGTAATGACTTGCTCCTGCACTTTAACAATAGAATGATCTAAAAGCTCCTTCAGAGAAACCTCCTGGTAACAGGTGGGGAGGTAGTAGATTTTTCCCTTAAACACTGCACTTTGGCCTAACTCATGGCCTTCTTCCACATGGAAGAATGGCCCCCAGCTGGTAATAAAGCTCTTGGTGGGACTTTAAGATCATGTTGTGTCCTGAGAGACTGTCTTGGTGGGATTTGGTCCCAACACAGGTATATAGAGTAAAAATTAAAAAAAAACCCTTCTTACTTGATTTTATTTGATTTATTAGAGAAAGTTAAGAAGTAAATCACAGCCCTGCAGGGATATTTTTATAAGATGAACAGAGATGGAAATTTCCCTGGGATTTTTATCTTGATGCCCAGTGGCCCTCTGGGATATGTACTGAGGTGCTGCACAGTGGGAGTTGCCCTTTTGGTTGAATGAATGAACCAACAGAGCTTCTTTTGCTATTTCACAACTGAGCCTGAGGACCTGAGTCCTTCTTTTGCTACAAACTGTGTCTAAGGAGAGTGATCTCAGGAAGCTCTCAGGAGACAACTCCTGGACTTACAGGGAGGGGCTCCCACTCCTCTCCTTTTGCCTGTTCTGTCCCCTTCCCTTCGCCTCCCCAGAGGAACCTAGGCCTGAAGCTCAGTTATGGAGGACTGACAAGCAGGGCCTGGGGCAGGACAGGCAGCTCTCCAGCTCCTTCAACAGGGCGGGCCAGAGCCTGGACAGGACCTGGGGACAGGGAAAGGGACACAGCCTCCTCTGACTGACAACACTTGTGTCCTGTCCAGGTGTGCTGGGATGAGGAGGGAATCAGGGACCCTCCCTGAGTGGTGGGCTCAGCCTGGGTGGCCTGCGCTCCCACCTGTTGACCCATCTCCTGCCACAGCTCAGTGACTAGTGAAAGGGCTAAGAGACACTGAGGGGGAATTAAACTGCTGATTCCCACCCCAAAGAGTCAGGAATCAGGGGCACAGATGAAGGCACAGGAGCGTGGAGGCGCAGGACCTTTTCATCCATTCCAGGTGATGGGCCTGAGTTTGCCCGTGTGGGAGTTTGGGAGGTCACAGCAGCACCGGGGAAATGGGTGACATCTGTCATTGTCTCCATCTCTTTTTCCAACCCAGGGGTACCACAATTTGGTAAGTGTCCCCAAAGGCCCTCCTGTCAAAGGGTTGGTCCCCAACTGGGAGGTGGAACCATGAGGAGGTGGAGCCTAATGGCGCGGTCTGGGTCACTGGGCCATGCCCTGAAGGACGCTGAGACCTGCTGCTCCCTCCTCCTCTTGCTTCCTGGTCCCAAGGTGAGCAGTTTGCTCAGCCAGAAGCCCTCCCGTTTTGGTACCCGCATTAAGCTCTGAAGCACAGGGTCCTCACATTCAAACTGTAACCTACAGAACTGCAAGCCAAACACGACTTCCCTTCTTTCTTCATTATCTCAGGTAATTTTGAGAAAACAGTTCAGGAAAGTGAGGAAACTGGTTGGAGCCTGCACAGCGAAAAGCAATGGGAGATGCGGACCAGAGTCTCAGCACCTTGTGCTGGGCCTTTGTCCTGGCCTCTCCCTGGTGACTCCTCCTGGTGGCCACTGAAAGCTGACACCTGCCATTTAAAGTGCTATTGCGCTCAGGGCCCAAGGACCCCTAGGGATGGACCCCAAATGGCCTGCGAGGGCAAACAAGACAGGAGGTCCCAGAAGCCACATGAAGCAGGAGGACCAGAGAAGGTGCCTGGGTCTCACGTTAGTCCCATTAGTCAGGGACTCGGGTGTCAGGTCCTAGACATCAGTTCCCCGACCTCCGGTGCACTCTGCTTTGCACACAAACATCCTCAGGGGGTATTTTGTGATGGGGTTGTAGGTGCTGGAGAATGAGATGACCCACCGCTGTGGTGACTCAGCCAGGCCCTTGATTGAGGGGAGCCTGGAACCTGAGTCTGGAGCCACAAGACAGGCTTTGGGGGATGGAGATGGGGCAGGGGGGTGCACTGACAGCAGGAAGGAGCGGGGAGGATGTGTCATCAGTGTTTGCGACTTCAAGTGTTGCCTCCATGAAGGTCCACGGAAGAATCCTTCACAGGAAAGGTGGCCCTTGACGTGGACAGAGAACCAGGCCTCTCCTTATCAGGATTTTGTGTGTATGGACTGGGGACTGACCCCAGAGCCTTTGCACTGAGTTGCATCCCCACGCCCTTTATGAAAATTTTATCTTGGAACTGGGTCTCACTAAATTGTTAAATTTCCCAGACTAGGTTGAAATTTTAACCCTCCTGCCTCAGTCTCCAAGATTGTTGGAATACAGGTGTGTGTACCACCACATCCAGATTTTATAAGGCCTTTTGATAAGATCAAGAAGCCCAGACAACAAGGTTAGGGACCTTTACCCCAAACAATCAGTGGGCTTAAGCACATGAACGGTGTCAAATGTGTTGATTTCTACTGTGAAAAGTGCACCCAAGCTAGCATATGGTGTCAACCTAAAGAAAGGTATTTTTAATACCAAGACCACTGGGGTGATATGGAAGTAATAGAGGGGAGCCTGATAAACAAAATTCAGGAAACTCCAAAGTGGGTAAGATAAAAATAAAGTCAAATTAAAAATCATTTAAAGTTGGGCATGGTGGCTTATGCCTATAATCCAGCACTTGGGAGGCAGAGACAGGAGGATTGCTGAGTTTGAGGCTTGCCTGGGCTACACAATGAGTTCAGGGCCAGCCTGAAGTACAAAAAGTGAGACCCTGTCTCAAAAGAAAAAACATTTAAAGTAAATTAAATTTAAAACTAAATAAAATAATTAAAATTAGCAAATAATTCTAAAAGAGAATAGTATTCAAAACAAAATAACCCAATATAATTTAAAAAATAGAAACCTAAAAATAAACATAAAATATATTTGTAAAGTGTACTTAACTGAACTGCATATAAATTGAAAAATTAAAATTTTAAAATGATGATAAAGTGCTTATATGAAATGAAAATTAGAAATTTATTCTTTTTTGTTTTTATTTTTGATACCAAAGATCTAACTTGGAAACTTGTGCTTGGCAGTCAGGCACTTAACCATGTAGCTAAATCTCCAGCCTAGAATTTTAAAAATAAGTAAAACGATGCATAGTAATTAAATAAGAAAATCCACCAATTTCTAACAGTTTTGGAAATCAAGACAGAAATGTGAAATCATTGTGTAACAAGAAGAGGCTTTTGCCAGAGTGGTGCTGACGGTGTGCTGGGGTGAAGAACCCAGATTTGCTCAAAGGCCTGTGGGAAGGGGAGGGTGGGCAGAGGGGGACAGAGTGAGTCCCTAACATGTGTACCTGGATGCCTGGGTGCTTTCAGCCTGCAGTGCACAGAGGGTACAATGTTTGGTACAATACAGTTTTACCCCCCAAAACTGTCACATCAGGGTTTGCAGTATGCATACACTAGTGCACGTGCAGACACACACGCATCATCATCATTATCCATTACTAAGACCATGTTTTGCAGCTTGTGTTAATAGAGGAGTGAACAAAGGCGCTGAGACGGTGGTTGGGTGGGGGTGTCTGAGCCACAGTTGCTCAGCATTTAGGACTGCTCCATCCATGGAACTGGGACTCTCCTCCAAATGACTGTCTTTGACAAGACAGGTCAGTTGGGGACATTCACAGGCAAAACCATGTGCGACATCACACTTGCATGTTTAAGCACTGGGAAAGGTAATCTCTGCCACAAGAGCATCATCATCTTTAACTGACATTCTTGTGTCTTGGGGAGGGGTCACAAGCACAGTCTGCTTCACCTTCAGCAACCTGTAAGATGCAGATGCTATTGCTGGGCTTTCTGTCCCAATAAACAAGCTTGACAGTCTCTGCATGGCACTGGCTACCTGCTTGAGGGCTACCTCTTCTTATGTGCTTGCTTCATCATCATGCGGGAGGCAAGAAAGGAGTAAGAGGGGTTATGAACGGAGTAGTTCCAGAGGATGCCCTTGATCCTATTCTCATGCTGGCCAGCTGGGTAGTAGATGCCATTGAGGTTGGAGGAGCCGCAACCATCAAACCACCACCCTGTGGAACAGGAGGACATGATGATCAGGATTGTTGCCACTTGATGAACCAGGGTTTGGAAAAGTCAGTGGAAGGAAACAGACCTCAGCAATAGCCTCTAGAATGCAACAGGGTGCTCTGGCCACCACTCTAGGCCTCTCTGCACTGTCTTGCCATCTCCCAATTCCTCTGTTTCCTGTTTCTTTCTCTTGTTGACCTTTCCCCCTTCCAACTCCCTCATGGCACTGTGTCACCTTCCATTGGTGTATGGTGGCCTCTCTCCTGGTATAAGCCTGTCTGTCTTGGTGGGCTCTGGGCATGTGTCACACTGTGTTCCTCTGTCTGGCTGAGTCATCCTTCCCTGCTGCCTGTCTTGGTCTTTGTCCCTCCCATGTCACTGACCCCACACACCCAATCCTTTCCTAGCTGTGCCCAGGGCCACACTTCCTCCCAGATCTCCCTCTACCTTCCCTGTCCTACTGCAGCTCTGTCTACTGCTCTCCTTTCTCTCAGCCTCTGTCTCTGTCCCCATCAGACCCCATCACTGTGGCTTGGCTCTATCCATCTCTTTCCTTCCTGTTTTGTCTGTGACCCATCCCATCCCCCACTCTCTGACCTCAGTCCTAGCCCAGGAGCACTCCTCAGCCAGAGTTGGTGGGGAGCAGTCCCCTATCATGTCCTTATCTCTGGGCTAGGATAGGAGTGTCCAGAAGAGGATCTTAGGTCCTGGTGGAGAAAGTATATCACCTCCAGACATAATCGATGCACAGTCACAATAGCAGTTGTCATAGTCTGCATCTCTGGTGCTGAAGTTGCTCTCCCACAGGGCCCGGTGGCCCCGGCCTAATGCTGCACCACTGGGCTTGTCCAGAAAAATCCTGGAGGCCAAATGGAGGATGAGATAGGAGAGGAGCACAGAGTCAGATGGGGGCCGTGCTGAGGAAGCCCTCCCTTAGAGGCTTTGCCCAAGATTGTTCTCCTGCCTGCTGTCTGTGGAGGGCAAGACTCAGCCTGTGTGTTGTTCCTGTGCCATTTTCCTCAGGATTGCCCTCTCTTGAGCAGCCTCCTAGGCAAAAAGCACTTACTATATACTAGGCCCTATTTATTTCTCTGATTCTGGGTCTTGGAGAAGGGTAACAATCGTCATAAGAGGAACAGCAGCTGACAGTTTTTGAGCTTCTAGCAGGGAGCAGGCACTGTCCAAAGCTCTTTGTAAGGACTGATTCATTTTAATCTAAACCTCATGACACCCTTTCTGAACAAGGAAGCAGGATCCCAAGAGCCTCAGAAATTACCTAAGATCACAGGAAGATTTCAAAATCAGATTCTGGCCCAGTGTAGCCTGGCTGGTGACCCATGTGTGTTTCTTACCACTCACCATCCTGTACCATGGCCCTCACAGCTCCTCTGGTCTACTTGCCTCTTCCAGAAAGCCCTCTGTGAGCTCAGCAGCTCCCAGAGCTGCACCCAGGGAACCCCCAGTCCTGTGCTCTGCATATCAGCAGGCAGCTGGGGGAGGGGAGTTGTTTTCCTTGGCCAGACTCTGGGGTCCTGGCAGACACAGCCAAGGCTGCCCAGTGCTGATGGCCATCAACCTGATTCAAACCCCAGCTCTGCCACTTAGTGGCTGCATGGTCAGGAGATGGATTCACCTGCCTGAGCCTCAGTCTCTTCACCTTCACATACGGCAGCCACAGAAATAGTGACCGTGACCTTGTTCATTGTGTGGTTTTGTGACATCTGTTTGGAGAGTGTGCAGAAGTGAGTGCTGGGCACACTTAGTGTTTGCTCTTACCAGGGTCCTGGCCAGGGCTGAGCCTGGCTGGGAGAAGGCAGGGTGAGCTCTGCCTGCAGCAAGGACGGGAGCTGATTTGTTATGTTTCTATAGAGTTGAGGTGAATGGACCTCAGATATGGCCAGGGGAACTTAGAGAAGTGCTGGACCCTATGTAGGGCCCGAGAGATGCACTGAATGCCTCTCAAGGGAACATGGGACTGCGCATGGCTGGTGCTGTCCTTGAGCACCCATGACCTCTGCCTGTCTTGGGTGATGACGTACATAATTTTGTGGGTCTTGACAGTCATGACCAGCCGCGGAGGTCCCCTGCTCTTTAGCCTGTTATTCTGAGCTCTGGGACCTGTGTGGCACAATTTCGTATGAAACACT
>PVIC010017835.1:6921-18813 GCA_004025085.1 Thryonomys swinderianus
TGGCTTTTTTTTTTTTTTTTTTTTTTTGAGACAGGGTCTCACTTTGTAGTTCAGGCTGGCCATGAGCTCACTATGTAACCCAGGCAAACCTTGAACTCAGCAATCCTCCTGTCTCTGCCTCCTGGGTGCTGGGATTACAGGCGTGAGCAACGCCCCCCTGGCAAGTTTAGCTTTTTTTTTTTTTTGCTTTTTGCTTTTTAAGACAGGGTCTCGCTTTGTAGTTCAGGCTGGCCCTGAGCTCACTATGGTGCCCAGGCAAGCCGCCGCGAACTCAGCAATCCTCCTGTCCCTGCCTCCCGAGTGCTGGGATTACAGGTGTGAGCCACCACGTCCGTCATTGTAGTATGCGGTGTTGATTGTTGGTGGGCGTGTCTCCACACCCAGCATTATATGTGGTTACCGGGGATTGAACTCAGGACCTTGCGCTTGCGAGGCAGGTGCTGGAACCACTGAGCTAACCCTCCGGCCCAAGTTTAGCTTTTTAACTCATGTCCAGATTTGATTTTACATGGTTGGGATACCTAGGGTAGTGATCTTTCTTAGCTTCTTCCTAACATGCTTTGGGACCTGCATTTTGGAAATTAGTGAAGTCTAATTTGTGTCAGTTTAGTAAAATATTTTACCATCCACAGTGTCAAAAAGGACCTTCCTTATCCCTTATTTTGAATCAGGTTTTATTATTTGATCAGTTAAACTAAATTGCATATCTTGTAGGATTGTTTTTCTACTTTGGTGAAATGTGGACTTACCTCTCTTGTGACCCTAAGTGGCTTCACTCTTGCTCATCTGAAGAGTCATCTGCAGTCTTGCCACAGTGCAGTATATTTTTAGCTTTTTTCCAAGATAGCTTAGGCTACCTTGAAAAGCTATCCAAGTACATTTTGGTTATGCAAAGATTGTAGGCCAAAAGCCAGGAGTTCCTGGTGAGAGGAGGATTAGCTTTTTATTTTTAGAAGATTGTGTTTGAAATTTTGTTGTTGCAAGAAAGTTTCCTGTTAAGAAAATGTGTGTGTTTAATAGGGGAAGAATCAAACAGGAACTTAAATAGAACAGTTTTATTTGGCTATATTTTCTGGGCCTTTTACAAGAGATAGAAGTCTAGTTCTGGGTTTATCTGTAGAATTTAGATTCAGGGTGCTCTTGTCACTTACAACAGTGACATTTTGTTTTAGCCTGTTGTCCTCATCCTAAAACCAAGTGTGTTGCTGTTTATAACATGAGGCATTTATAAAATCTTGATTAGATTTCTTAAACAATTAGGGGTTTTCATTTTATATGAGCCAAGCATGTAATTAATCCTATATTAATGAGTTTTGATGCCAAGACATAATATAATTTTAGTTACAACTTCCACTTAAAATGTTCTTTTCCCCTGCAACTGTACCTTTAAATCAGGTTGTTTTATTTCAGTTGGTTTCAAATTGTAGTGTTCTGTAGAGGTGTCTTGGTGGCTGAGGGGTGGAGAGAAGGGTGGGGTGGTAGTGCTGAAAAGATAGATTCTGATTTCCCCATTACTCACTGAATTAGAGTATTTTTCCTTTGTATCTTTTATACTTTTGGCTTCCATGTCAAATGTTTGAGGAAAGAGTGCTAGTTAGATAAAAAAAATCTTTGAGTACTTCTTGTAAGTCTCATGGATGTGTTTTGAGAGGGAGGTCATAGTGGTCTCCAGGCTGTAGTTCCTGAGGATGGGAAAGGTCTGCTAAAAACTAGGCATGGTTGGGCCGGAGATTTAGCTCAGTGGTTCTGGCGCCTGCCTCGCAAATGCAAGGTCCTGAGTTTGATCCCGGTAACTACATACAATGCTGGGCGTGGTGACTCATGCCCACCAGCAATCAATACCACATACCACAGTGTCAGGCATGGTGGCTCACGCCTGTAATCCCAGCACTCAGGAGGCAGAGACAGGAGGATTGCTGAGTTTGAGGTTTGCCTGGGCTCCATAGTGAGCTCAGGGCCAGCCTGAACTACAAAGTGAGACCCTGTCTCAAAAACAAACAAAAACAAACAAACAAAAAACCTAGGCATGGTGGCACAGGTTTTTAATCTCAGCACTTGAGCGATCCTGCCTCCCAAAAAAGGCTTGTTAAAATATGTAAATGTGTGTGCCAGTTGGTGCTAATCTTCTGATTTTGGTATTGCCTGTTAGGTCAGGGTGATTATACTTTTATTTTATATTTTTTTAGTGTTTTTTTTTTTGAGACAGGGTCTTGCTTTGTAGTTCAGGCTGGCCCTGAGCTCACTATGTAGCCCAGGCAAGCCTCGAACTCAGCAATCCTCCTGTTTCTGCCTCCCGAGTGCTGGGATTACAGGCGTGAGCCACCACGCCCGGTTTAGTGTTTTTTTTGAGACAGAGTCTTGCTATGCAGTTGAGGCCAGTCTTGAACTCACAGTGTAGCCCAGGGTGGCCTCAAACTCATAACAGTCCTTCTGCTTTAGCCTCCCACTTAGTAATTCACAAAAGCTGGAATTATAGGTGTGTGATTATACTTTTAAGTAAGTCTGAGATAGTAAACTTCCCTAAAATTACACCAAAATCCTAGGACAGTGTGAAATATTATTGACAAACGTGTGAAATAACATATAATTTTTATTGAGTAACATTGAATGAAGGCACTGAACTCTGGACTGGCCATTGTTCAAAACAAAACAAAATAAAACAAACTCCCTAAACCCACACTATCACATGGATTCCTAGCATGTAAGCCACTCAGAAAGAATTTGGATGATCCAGGGCTAAGATTTTTGCTTCTTCATTCCATTTGTAGCTTTATGTACTTGGATATATAATTTGGGAAACCTCAGAGATAAATTATTTAAGCATTTCTTAGGGTTATAGGTCAGTATTACTTAGAAAACTTAGAAAATATTCATGAATGTTCATATAATCAGGAAAAACTAAGAAGCTATTTATGATCACATGAGATGATTGCCAAGATATATTAAGTAATAAGTGAAGATACAGAATTGTGTATCCAGTATGCTGCTATTCATGTGGTTAAAAAAGGATACTTTAAAAACTACTTCTTGTTGTCTTTTGGGACAAGCAGCTGGGTAGCAGAAGCTGGAGAACAAGAGTGAGAGAGATGTTCTTTACTTTATACTCTTGTTTACTTTTAAAAACTCTTAAGTCATATAATCCTTCCAAAAATAAGTTGGCTTTTTGTCACACATAGAATAAGTATAGGTATAGAGAAGAGGGAGAAGTTACCTACATGCTTTTAGTGTGTCAGCCCATTGAACATCCTGATTCCTTGGAGTAATGCACTATTTGTTGAGAAAGCTGCAGAGGATTAAAAATCCTGATTCCTTGGAGTAATGCACTATTTGTTGAGAAAGCTTCAGAGGATTAAAAAAAGAAAGAAACTAGCTTCCATTTTTTTCATTGACAGCTGATATTGATGGGATTACTGAATTTCTGTACTCTTCAGATTTCTCATTTATAAAATCAGTGCAATTGTGTAGTCACAAAACCTCTCAACCTTTATATTTGGTGACTTCCATGCCTTTGTCTTGGAGGGAGTGGGGAGGAATTGGACTAAGAAACAGCTAGTCAGTCATCTTATCCTTGTGCAACAGAAAAAATGAAATGAGAAATAAGAGGGCTGGGGATGTGTCTCAGTGGCACCCCACCTACCTGGCAAACTCAAGGTCCTGAGTTTGATCCTCAGTATGAAAGGGGAAAAAAAAAGGAAGGATGGTCTGTTCATTTAGAATAGTCATCTATTACATAGTATCACATAAAATATTAAAAATATTCTGTAAGCTTTGTTTTCAAGTTAGATTGAATGATAATTCTTTAGGAAATATTATATTCTAATTCTAGCTGGGTAAGAAATTTGATTAAAATTGGGAAATTGGATCAAGTTGGCATATTGATTTTTTTTTTTTTTGAGACTGGGTCTCACTTTGTAGTTCAGGCTGGCCCTGAGCTCACTATGTAGCCCTGGCAAACTTCGAACTCAGCAATCCTCCTGCCTATTCCTCCCGACTGCTGGGATTATAGGCTTGAGCCAACATGCCTGGCTGAGTTGCATATTGAAAAAAATTTTTTTTTTTTTTTTGAGACAGGGTCTCACTTGTAGTTCAGGCTGGCCCTGAGCTTGCTATGTAGCCCAGGCAAGCCTTGAATTCAGCAATCCTCCTGCCTCTGCCTCCAGAGTGCTGGGATTACAGGCATGAGCCACCACATCCGGCATTGTGGTATGTGGTATTGATTGCTGGTAGGCGTGAGTCACCATGCCCAGCATTGTATGTGGTTAACCGGGGATTGAATTTAGGACCCTGCGCTTGTGAGGCAGGCGCTGGAACCACTGAGCTAAATCTCCTGCCTGCATATTGAAGTTTTTGTCTGAGTTTTCTCTTCTCAGATCCCTTGAAATCATGGAACCAGAAAAGTTAAGGGTTTCCTAAAGGGTATAAAATATTAAATGAATGGACAATGTAGGCATAGTTTTCATCTTAACTGTAATTATCTTAAAGTGAGTGTATTTTCACACACACACACACACACACACACACACACACACACACACACACACGTGCGTTTGCAAGTTTGAGCCCAGTTTGGGCAGTTGAGTGATTTAGTGAAACCATGTCTTAAGCAAAATAAGGTTTGGAGATTTTGCTCATTGAAAACCCAAGCTTTCAATCCCCCAGTGCTGTCAAGGAGAAAAAAATTTTATATTATATATATTTTACCACAGTAAAAATAACCTTTATACCCTTTAGCTATCTTCCAATATTCTTTCTCTGCCTCACTATCCCATAGCAGTCACTAAGCCATTTTTTACATTATGTATTTGCCTCTTTTTGATTTTTGTATGAAAATAAATTATGTATTGTGATTGGCTTTAGTTAGCATAATGTTTTCAGGGTTTGTCCAAATTTCAGTGCATATTAATTCCATCCTGTTTTATGGATAAATACTATTCCTTTTTTTTTTTTTTTTTTTGAGACAGGGTCTCGCTTTGTAGTTCAGGCTGGCCCTGAACTCACTATGTAGCTCAGACTAGCTTTGAACTCTCAGCAATCCTCCTGTCTCTGCCTCCCAAGTGCAGGGATTACAGGTGTGAGACTCCAAGCCTGGCATTGTGATATGTGGTACTGGGGGTCAAACTCGAGATCAAACTCGAGATCTTGCACTTGGCAGACAGATACTGGAACCACTGAACTAAATCCCTGGCCCGATAAATACTGTTCCTTTGTTGATACGTAACAATTTATTTTTCCAATCATCATTTGAGAAGATATGACATTAGGACTGTTTTCCAAATTTGTGTTGTTTTTTGGACTTTTGAGATCTTAAGATTCTAAGAAAGAAAATCATATTCAACTTGTCTTAAGTAAAAGAGGGTTTACAAAGGCAGTTGAACAGGTACCTAAGGACAAGGAAAGAAATATAACTGCTTCTCATGGTGACTGACCCTGGAACAGTGTAGAAGCTAAGGGTGCTCCTACTTTGTCTCACAGGGCTATAGGATCTCTCTTCTTTGCCTTTCTCTGTGTGTCTATTCTCATCTGTCAGCAAGCTGACATTTTCCGCTTTTCCTATAATTGGCACTTTGACTCATCTTGACTCACCCTTACACTGGGCCCCTTGTAGCTCAATTTCCTGTAGCTAATGTTCTTAATTCCATATTCTTGCAGAGGAATCTGGTTGGTTTGCTCTTGGTCCACCATATTTTTAGCCACACCTTAACCAAAGCAACAGTCCCGAGAACAGTATATGTGTGTATAAGGATCTGGGGTGTGAATGGTCTGTTGGCTAGTCAGCCTAAAGAGTGATTTGCACTTTTAAAAATTATTTAAGACTTAAATAAGCTTCTGTTTCTATGGGATATATTTGTTGATATTTGTCAAGATATTAAAGAAATTATTTATTTAAAAGTAGAGGACTAGGGGTATAGCTCAGTGATGTAAGCGTGTACTTAGAATGTGTGAGGATCTGGGTTTGATTCCCAGCACCCAACATATATATATATATATATATCTACTACATGTTAATATAAATTATGCTTTTTATGATACATGACTTTTCAAAAATAAAACAAAATTTGGTAAGACTGATTTTTTCTTTTTTTTTTTTTTTTGAGACAAGGTCTCACTTTGTAGTTCAGGCTGGCCTTGAGCTCACTATGTCGCCCAAGCAAGTCTGGAACTCAGTAATCTTCCTGCCTCTGCCTCCCTAGTGCTGGGATTACATGTTTGAGCCACCACGCCTGGCAGTGTGGTATGTGGTATTGATTGCTGGGCATGAGTCAACACACCCGGCATTATAATATGTGGTTACTGGGATTGAACCAAGGACCTTGTGCTTGGTAGGCAGGCAGTGGAGCCACTGAACTAAATCTCTGGCCCCAAGACTGATTTTTCTTTTTTTTTTTTTCAAATCTCTAAAGTCTGGCTTGATATTAGAAAATAGAATATGGCTCAGTTCTTTTATCTACTTCTACATTAAATCTGTTAATGATATACTGAGGTTTTTTTTGTTTTTCTGAGACAGGGTCTCACTTTGTAGTTCAGGCTGGCTCTGAGCTCACTATGTAGCTCAAGCAAGCCTCCAGCTCAGCAATCCTCCTGCCTCTACCTCCCGAGTGTTGGGATGACAGGAGTGAGACATCTCACCTGGCATTATGGTATGTAGTACTGATTGCTGGTGGGTGTGAGTAGTCACCACACCCGATATTGTTGTATGTGGTTACTGGGGATTGAACCAGAGACCTTGTGTTTGGTAGGCAGGCACTGGAACCACTGAGCTGTCTCTGGCCCAACAGTACAGTTTTGATTAAACTTTATTAAAAAACCCCAACTCCATACAGTTTTATAGAAGAAAAAGAAAGTATTTTAATAGCGATTTAGATAATTGTGGGTACAACAATTGATAGTACAACAAAATCAAACAAGTGATAATCTTTTAAAGGTTAGTTACTGTGTAGAGTCTGGAACCTTGTCAAAGATCTTTTCACAATCAATTATGTAAGACTATTGGCTTATCTTGCACTTTAGATACATCTTCATTCATGCATAATTTTGTAATGTTTTGTATTAGTCACTTGGAAACTAATTTGTTTAGTTATGCAGTTGGTTTAAATAGTGACACATTTCATTATATAATAAGATATTATAGCCGGGCGTGGTGACTCACGCCTGTTATCCCAGCACTCGGGAGGCAGAGGCAGGAGGATTGCTGAATTCCAGGCTTGCCTGGGCTACATAGTGAGCTGAGGGCCCGCCTGAACTACAAACTGAGACCCTGTCTCAAAAAAAACCAAAAAAACCCCCGATATTTTATTTCTTCATCAGTCTCAGTAGAAAAGTCTTTAAAAATATGTAATGCTGTCAATCAAGCTCATGGTGACGTGTACAAGTTTTCCTAAATTCTGATTTGCAGAAATATTAACAGTTGTTTTCCTTGAATTGACAGATTTATACTTCCTTGAAAGCCTTCTCATCCCCAGTGTTTTCTTGAACTCTTATTTTGGAGCATAATTATTTTATAAAAACCATTTTCTCTGCACAAATGCTAACCTTGTAAAACTCTTGGATTCTTTTTACAGTCGACTTTTTCACATCTCTCATGTTTGAGACACTACTTGTTATGTATTTGTTTCTCAGACATTTATAAATAGTCATTTATTGACTGCCATATGCCAGAGCCTATGTTAAGATTTTCTTTTTCATTATGTGATTTAATCCCCCCCCATATCTGGGATTGAATTTAGGACTTTACACTTGCTGGGCAGGCACAACATCACTGAGCTACATCCCCGGCCCCTAATTTAATTGTTATTAGTACGTGATTGCAGTGCATAATGTTTACATTCCTTGTGGGGAGTTGCTGTATGCACTTAATGCATACCAATGCCTTTTTTTTCATCCCCATTTTCTGTCCTTCCCTTCTTCTTCCATCTCGATTTCCTTCCCATTTGAGAAATATCTATCTCCCTACTTCCTAGTATCTATTTTTATTTTGTTCTTTATTTCTAATTTGAGTGTTTCATATAAGAGAACCATGAGATATTTAAGCTTTTGTGTATGATTTATTTCATTAAACATTATGATCTCAAGGCACATTATTTTCTTATAATGACTCGATTATCTCTAATGGAGTAGCTCTCATTATGTGTAAATACTACATTTTCTTTATCCATTCTTCTGTTGATGGACATATATAGGCTGGTTCCAAGATTTAGCTGTTATGAATTGTACTGCTATAAACATGGATATGTATATATCACTATAATACAATGTCTCTACTTATGTTAAGACTTTCATCTATCTAATCTATCTATCTATCTATCTATCTATCTATCTATCTATCTATCTATCTATCTATCTATCTATCATCTATCATTTACGTATCTATTTTGAGACAGGGTCTTGTTTTTGTAGTTCAGGCTGGCCCTGAACTCACTTTGTAGCCCAGGCAAGCCTTGAACTCACAGCAATCCTCCTGCTTCTGCTTCCCCAGTGCTGGGATGACAGATACAAGCCACCATGCCTGGCATTGTGGTGTGTGGTACTGATTGCTGATGAACGTGAGTTGCCATGTCCAGTATTGTCATATGTGGTTACTGTGGATCAAACTTGGGGACCTTGCACTTGCTAGGCAGATGCCAGAACCACTGAGCTAAATTCCCGGTACCATGGTAAGATTTTCTTCGTATTAAAGCTGCTGAGACAAGTACTCTGCCACTGAGCTACTGTGCATACCCAAAGCCCACCATGATAAGATTTTTAAATGTATGTTTTTACTTTACATAGCTAATTATATCATTAGTCGTATGTCAAAGAGGCTTTTTCTAAGTGTAAAGGAAAGACTTGCTTATGTTTATCAAACCTTGTTAACAAATGAGTACAAGAGAGAACGGTTTTACTGGTAATTATGGCTTTATTATGTATTTCTAGTTATGTTATTGGGTGCACAGTTAGTGTTTTTTATACATTTTTTTTCCCGTCCTGTTTAGGTGGTTTCCTAGAAAAATGATTGTTTGTTGGACTTGATCTCACTGCCCAGTGAAGACTTCTTTACTGATAATGTCAAGTTCAGGTTATCCTCCCAATCAAGGAGCATTCAGCACAGAACAAAGTCGGTATCCTTCCCACTCTGTCCAGTACACCTTTCCCAGCGCTCGCCACCAGCAGGTAATGAACAGATGCTATACAAATTATGTATGTATTTTATGTTTGACTATTTAAAACATTTATTGTCCAGAAAGCAAATAAAGTTGTCTTTTTAATGGCAAAAATCTTATTCAGCAATAGGGAACTAAAGTTTAGAAATAAATATTTCTCTCTTTTTACTGTAGCTTTCTGTCAGATTTCAGGGGTTGAACATATCTTTTTTTTTTTTTTTTTTGAGACAGGGTCTCGCTTTGTAGTTCAGGCTACCCTGAGCTCACTGTGTAGCCCAGAGCTCACTGTGTAGCCCAGGCAAGCCTGGAACTCAGCAATCCTCCTGCCTCTGCCTCCCGAGTGCTGGGATGACAGGCGTGAGCCACCACGCCCGGCACTGTGGCATGTGGTATTGATGGCTGGTGGGCGTGAGTTACCATGCCTAGCATTGTATGTGGTTACTGGGATCAGGATCGAACTCAGGGCCTTGCGCTTGTGCTTGCGAGGCAGGTGCTAGAACCACTGAGCTAAATCTCCGCCCCCCCCCCACATATCTTTGTTTTTGATTGCAGGAATTGTTTTTTTGTTTTGTTTTGTTTTGTTTGTTTGTTTGTTTGTACCAGGTATCGAACTCCAGGAATTGTTAGAGTCAGTTGTCTAGAGGTTACAGGTTAAGACTTAACATTTGTATCCCACATTCTG
This sequence comes from Thryonomys swinderianus, assembly GCA_004025085.1. NCBI lineage: Eukaryota > Metazoa > Chordata > Mammalia > Rodentia > Thryonomyidae > Thryonomys > Thryonomys swinderianus. The sequence goes on from PVIC010017835.1 coordinate 16,741, forward strand.
GTTGAGTTTTAAGCTGGTGAAATAATGTGGCCTTTCTTGAGGGATGGCCAACATACAGTCTCATCTCCCTCGCCCCTGTACTGGGGATCTAACCCATGGCCTTGCACATTTTAGGTAAATACTCTATCACTGAACTATACCTCCCAGCCCAAAGGCTATATTTTGAGAGATTGATGCTGATAAGGCAAGAGAGTTTTTATGGTTTATTTAGTTTGTGAAAAATAAAATCCAAAGTGAAACTAGTCATAGTATAATCCTAGCACTTTAGGACTTGACATAGAAGCATTGAAATTTGAGCCCAGCCTGGGCAACTTAATACTTAGTGAGAACCTGTCTCAAGATTAAAAAAAAAAAAAAGGGCTAGGAATGAGGCCTGCGGTCCAATCCCCAGTGCTGGAAGGAAAAAAAATTGTGGTGAAATTATGAGCTCAGAGTGTATAAGTGATAGCAGTTTAAGAAGTTAGAAGAGCTGAGGGTTTAGTTCAAGTGATACTGTGCCTACCTTGGAACCACAAGGGCTCATGTTCAGTCAAAAACCCAACAGCAGCAACAACCAAAAAACAACAACAAAAAATAAGTTTGAAGAAAAATGAAAGAGGTAAATGGTCGTCACAGAGAATGAAGAGGTAGTTTATCAGGAAAATATAATTGGGTATTACTAAGGATTTGCTTTGAAGTGTGGTTATGGTCACAGAGTAGAATGGATATCCTTTTATTGTTCTGTGTAGGAAAATATTTAGTCTTTCACCACTAAGAGTAAGATGTGTTTTGCTAATGTTCTTTTTAGGTTGAAGTTGTTTTTTGTTCTAATTTAAGAATATTTATCATGATTAGGAGTTGAGTTTTGGTTATGTATTCTTTCTGCCCTGGTTCCATTTATCTGGTTTCTAGTTTCTTTAGATTATTGTTGATGCTAGTTTAAAAAAAATTAAACTTTATGGTTTAGTTTATATATATAATAAGGTATATTTTTTATATTTACACATTTTTATGTGTACATTTTGACAAATTCATATACCCATAAAATCACCAATTTAAAGATTAAGAATATTTCTGTCAACCCAGATGTCAGTCCTCTTCCCTAGCTTCCAACTAACCCCAGTTCCCAGGAAACCACTGATCTTCTGTCAGAATAGATCATATTTGAGTTTCATGTGAATTATTATGGCTATAGCTTCCCACACTATTTTTTAGATTTAGCCATGTGTGACATATTGCTGCTAATGGATGCACCACAACTTATTAATCTAGTCACTCATTCTAGTTCTTAGTTTTTATAAATAAAATTATTTAGAAAACATATCTGTCATTGTATCTAGATTATGTAAAGGAAATGCCTTACTGTCTTAACAGTGTCTATGGAGACCACACATTATAACTTTATCAAGTCTAATTTATTAGTTTTGATTTTATTTTTTGTGCTTTTTGTATGAGGGTTTCTTTTTTTGCCAAAATCAAGGTCATAAAGATTTTATCCCATATTTTCTTCTTTAAATATTATAATTAAGGCTTTACATTTAGTTCTGTGATCTATTCTGTATGTAATGTGAGGTAGAGGTTAAGGGCTAGTCTTTCATTGTTGTCAATGATAATAATTTAGAGGATGTATTTTTTTTTGAGACAGGATCTTGCTTTGTAGTTCAGGCTGGCCTGGAACTCACTCTGTAACCCAAGTTAGCCTCAAACTCTCGGCAGTCCTCCTTCCTCTGCCACTGGAGTGTTGGAATGGCAGGCATGAGCCACCACGCCTGGCACTGTGGTATGTAGTACCAGAGATCGAACTCAGGACCTTGCATTTGCCAGGCAGATACTGGAAGCACTGAGCTAAATCACCAGCCCTCTTTCTGTATTTTCTTAAAGAATTTGTATAGGATTTATATATTTTCCCTTTCTTAAGTATTTGATAGAATATATCAGTAAAGCCATTTGGGTCTAAATTTTTTTATGGAATGAATTTAAATTATAAACTCAATTCTTTAATAGTTACAATACAGATTTTGTTTTTCTTGATTCAGTTTGAGTAATGTTTTAAGGTTTCAGATTTACTGACATAAGTTATTACAGTATTCTTTT
>PVIC010017836.1:0-32293 GCA_004025085.1 Thryonomys swinderianus
AAAAAAAAAAAAAGAAAAGAAAAGGATGGAAATCCAGCCGTGCACGGGCCTTTTGTGCTCGGTACAGTCTGCACTGTGCTCTGATTTCATGGTTGGAAAAGACACAAACTGATTAAAAACTGAGGTTACGTGAAGTTTTTCGTGAAAGGCTGAGTGTGCCTAGAATTCTCTTTCAGCATCGTTATTAATTACATTCACATTTATCTGTCCTGTATTCTTCTATAAAAATCCCAGGTGACTGAAGAGGACATAATGGATAATATACAGCAAAATCTTCCTAGATGAGACCCTTAAAACCCATTCTGCCCCAAAGGCACCAAGAATCAACAGGATACAAATGTCCCCTTCAAAAAGGGTGACTCGTTTAGAAGTGCTTAAAACTGAATGAGACTTATTTTGCAGTTTTATAAACCTTAGCTGTTGTCAGTACACTTAGTTAACCTGCCTTTATATTTTTCTTGTAAAATAGCATCAATGATATGCAAGGTATATAGAGAACCAGGTATTGCTATTTCAGAGTTGTGCAAAAACTACCTGTACACGTCTAAGTATCCAATGCTAGCAAAATGGCTGCATTAAGCATTATGTACTCACTTTTCCATAGAAAGAACAAATAAAATTTTAGTTCAGTTATGAACAGAAATGTTACAGAGAGTGTCAGATACTGAGAGTAACTTGACAGTTTTTAAACACTTCCCTTAAAAAGTAAAAACAATAAACACTTCCTTAGTGGTTCCAATAAAATCTCACTAACCACTTTTCCTTAAGCCTCAAGTTTTCTTTATAAGAATGCTGTTGAATCCCATTAGTATTTTATATAGATATGCACAGAAAACCTCCTTTGCTCTTAAGATTATTACTCTTATAATAATATACTTTTTTTTTTTTCTTTTTGGAGACAGGGTCTCGCTTGTAGTTCAGGCTGACCCTGAGCTCACTATGGTGCCCAGGCAAGCCGCCGCGAACTCAGCAATCCTCTTGTCTCTGCCTCCCGAGTGCTGGGATTACAGGTGTGAGCCACCACGTCCAGCATTGTGGTATGTGGTGTTGATTGCTGGTGGGCGTGTCTCCACACCCAGCATTATATGTGGTTACCCGGGATCGAACTCAGGACCTTGCGCTCGCGAGACAGGCGCCGGAACCACTGAGCTAACCCTCCGGCCCAATAATAATATACTTTTAAAGCCTTCATTTCATAGTTTGGTAATTAGGATCCACATGAAACACAATGGTTTGCTAAACACAGAAAATATATCTGCATTATGATTAGGATAATGGCATTGGTTGATAACTTGAAACCATACAGTCACACACAGTTCAACAAGGCTGTTCAGTGGTAATTATTTTTTGCAGCATTTATGGGTTTAAATTTCAGACTCAATTGAAAATCTGAATTCCATCATCTGATGTGATTACGATGGAATTTGTTTCTTGTTTATTTGTTTGTTTTACGGTACTAGGGATAGAACTCGGGACCTTGTGCTTGCGAGGCGGGCGTGAAAACACTGAGCTACATCCCCAGCACCCAGTCTTTGTTTCTTTCAGTGCATCACCAAAATACAAATCAGCGTTAGGTTTTATTTCCCTGTCACCACAGTCTTCAGCAGTATGGCTTGGCTGTGGAACTTCTGAATAGGAAGCAGAGAAACGCTACCTGATGGGGGGAATTTTCCAGACAGTCGTTTTCTATCTCAGGAAGAGTGTTAACAGTAGCAAGGCAGGCATGATAGTCTGGAGCCATGACGCAAGAAGGTGGGCATGATAGGCTGGAGCCATGACTGCACGAAGTTTTTGTACTTTCTAGGTCAGAACAACTACATTCAGGAAAATGACTGGAGTGGGAATCAACTACAGAGCTGATGGACGGGGCCTCAGAGTCGCTGTGTTCCTCTCGGTTGCCCTGACAACTGAGCATCCGTGTCCTCTCAGGTCTGCTTTATCTTCCTGTTATCTTTTATCCTCACTTTACCACCTTTTGATTATTTTTTCCCTGCTGTTGCTTCTTTGGACCACGCGGTGGCACTGGATTTACCTTCGGGCAAGCCGCTGGATGCGCCAGCATAGCTCCAGGTGGCACTGCCACTGTCCGCACCACCGCTTCCACTGTTAAGCCCGAACTTGGATGGCTTTGATTCGATACCTGTTTGCACCTCCAAACCGTTGCCTTCTTTGCCCAGTGGGTTACAGGAACCCAGAGTGGATCCTGCCGTCGCTTTGGTCCCTGCAGTAGCACAGTTCCCAGGCTGACTGTGCCAGACTCTCCACTTAGACTGTTCTGTTCTTTGTACATGTCTGCTGGTGCTTCCAGCCTGTTAAAACGGTTTACCGTGGCAGCTCCTGACAGACTCCCTCTTACGCTCCTCCAGCAAGGGCCAGAGCGCAGCTGTTTCACTCGCGTTGTCTCGAAGGCTTCTATTCGATCCACGTGGCTTCCATTAGCACTCAGACTGCCAGTCAGGCCGGCAGCACTTCCCTCCCCCAGGCTGGGGCTGTGTCTTGCTTCTGTTATGATGTGTCTACACCTGTGCTAGATCCACCAACATTTATATCATTTTCACCATCAGATTCAACCCTACTCCTTTTCCATTGCCTGCTGAGACTCCATAATTCCTAGCCTGGTGCAGAGACACTGGAGTAATGCCATAGATGTGAGCTCATGTCCTAGGAGCACCAGGGTCCCCGGCACTGCAGCCACTACTGGAGATAAGATTACTAACAACCTTACCACCTGCCATGGGCCAATTCCGTCTGTGCTCTGAAACATCCTTGCATTCACATGGATTGTGAATCGTCCAGCCCACATTCCCGGGAATGCCAATGATCACTGCAGGGACAGCAATGCCAGCTATCCAGGCACTTTTTCTCTTTTTTTTTTTTTTTTTTTTTTGAGACAGGGTCTCGCTTTGTAGTTCGGGCTGGCCCTGAGCTCACTCTGCAGCCCAGGCAAGCCTGGAACTCAGCAGTCCTCCTGTCTCTGCCTCCGGAGTGCTGGGATTACAAGCGTCAACCACCATGCCCAGCATTGTGGGGTGTGGTACTGATTTCTTGTGGGCGTGAGTCACCACACCCAAGATCATATCATTGTATGTGGTTACCAGGATCAAACCACGGACCTTGCGCTTGCTAGGCAGGCAACGGAACCACTGAGCTAAATCTCCGGCCCTATTCAGGCACTTCTTACACAAGCACCGACCAGGGTTCCCAGCTGCCGAAAGATTTTCTTCTTCTGGCTCCAGGGTTTCTAACCCCAAAGCACATCCTGATAGACTCGGGTAAGGTACATAGGAGATCCCTCCCACACATAACCAACAGAACTCGCAAGCCTGCACAGCACCTCTGTCCTTCATCTTCATTATATAAGTAGCACACCGAGGACACAGCTGCCGCTCCAGACTCAGCCCGTCGTAGTGCATGAAGACCGAGAGCTGTCAGACGTGAGCTCTGCGCTCTCTCCCATCGGGCAGCATCCCGTGGCCGGCCCGCGTGCCAGATCTGCTTACAGTGAAGGCAGAACCCTGTTCCACAGCCGTCTGCCCGCAAGTTAACTCTGGACAGCTGGCGCATGCGAACGCCATCACATCATACCCCCCGTTGGGAGCAGGATGCCACCTACCATAGGGGTCTGCGACAAGCCATCGGCTAAGCATAAATGCTTCGTATTTTTCCATCAAGACATAATCACCCAATATCAAGTAAATGTCACAGGGATTAAACCGTTCAGTACATTCCAGACAACTGATATTAACTCTATTTCCAGAGATTTCTATCCTTAGATACTGTCATAAGGAATCCATAAGACATTATATCGGGAAGTCTGTCTTTAGAGTCTTGGAAAAAGCGCAGAGGCAACTCTATAGAGAATGCAGTTTGTTTGCTGAGAGAAATGAGTCCATCGTCAGAAGAGGTCGCTGGAGAGAACACGGAGCTCTTCTCAGGATACATTTTAGAGTGTGTATCACCAGTACTTGCAGTTCGGCCCACCCTGGCACTTAGCTCCCTTAATTTTTGTTAATTTTTCTCCTCAAAACAGCCTATGGAGATTTTTCTTTGGGGAGTGCTTTTCTAACCGAGGCCAGTCTACAGATGAAGCAGAAGAGTGAATGTCTAGATCTGAACCCATTTGTGATGCAAACTCATGTCCAAAATGCCCATGAGCATTGAGTTAGGGTCGGGGTTTACACACAGCCGTTCATTATAGTTAAGAATAAATTATCAGGGCCAGAGGGTTAGCTCAGTGGTTCCAGCGCCTGCCTCGCAAGCACAAGGTCCTGAGTTCGATCCCCGGTTACCACATATAATGCTGGGCGTGGAGACACGCCCACCAACAATCAACACCGCATACCACAGTGCCGGATGTGGTGGCTCACGCCTGTAATCCTAGCACTCAGGAGGCAGAGACAAGAGGATTGCTGAGTTCGCGGCGGCTTGCCTGGGCACCACAGTGAGCTCAGGGCCAGCCTGAACTACAAAGCGAGACCCTGTCTCAAAAAGAAAAAAAAAAAAAAAAAGAATAAATTATTGCTTCTTGGGCTTTTGGCTAAGATCAAGTGAAGAATAAATCAATCCCAGGGCTGAAGATTTAGTTGAGTGGTTCTGGCATCTGCCTTGCAAGCTCAAGGTCCTGAGTTCGATCCCTGGTAACTATGGCCCACAATGCCAAGTGTGGTGGCTCACCCCTGTAATCCCAGCACTCGGGAGACAGAGGCAGGAGGATTACCATGAATTCGAGGCTAACTTGGGTTGCATACTGAGCTCAGGGCCAGCCTGAACTACAGAGCGAGGCCCTGACTAAAAAAAAAAAAAGAATAAATTCCATTTCTTGTTCTTGTGTCCAGATTAAGTTATGACATATGAAGATCCTACTTGGCTCCTTCAGAGAATTCTTGAAAAAGCATGATTTATAAAAAAATGTTCTCATAGATGGTCTCCAGCTCCTTCTCAGAGCCAGGCGGCAGTGCCAACCAGAAGTATGAGGACAGTGCCTCAGCCCAGCCAGGACGCCCCTCAGCAGGGCCAGAGCTGAAGGGAGAGGTCGCAGCAGCCGATTTCTGAACTCCTGCTCTTCCTCTTCCTCCTCCTCCCCCCTGACCTGACTGCAGTCCCCCAACACCAGCCTCTCAACTGCCATCCTCCCCCACTCTGCCCTGCTGTCCCTGTCCCTCTCTTCCCACCGCTCCCCTGGCGCCACATGGCACCAGGAAGTAAGATTTACATCAAGATTTGATAAAGTTGTAGTCTGTGTCCTGTTACTCTAACAGAGCTACTAGACTTAGGTAACTTATAAAGCATAGGGCTTTAGCATTCGGAGAGGTTGAGGCAGAGGATCACAAGTTCCAACCCAGCCTGAGAATTTAGTAGTTTAGTGAAATCCTGTCTTTTTTTTTGATACATAAATAAAATCGACTGGGGTGTAGCTCAGGGTGAAGGCCTTGGATTCAATCCCCAGTACCATGGAGGGGACGGCAATACAGAATTTGGGTTCATGGTTCTGGGAGCCCAGAAGTTCAGAAACATGGCACTGGGATCCGCTTGCCTTCTCGAGGGCCTGGTGCTGCTTCTATTCATGAGAGGAAAGCAGAAATGTGGCACGTGTGGAAGAGAGAAAATAGGAAAGATGCAGCTGATTTATAACTCACTCCCTGCATATCTGATCCAGCTTCACAAGGCTGAGAAAGGCATTTCCCCCGTTTACCAACCTATGCACCCCTCAAGGGCCCCATCTCCCAATGCTGTCATATTAAGGAATTAGTTTCAACACTCCAGCCCTTGGGAGGCTGAGGCAGGAGGATCACCACAAATCCAAGGCCAGCCTGAGCTACATGGTAAATTCAAGGCCAACCTGAACTACATAGCAAGATCCTGTCTCAAAGAAACAAAAGAAAGGGCCGAGAACATAGTTGGCAAGTGCAACGTCCTGAGTTTGATCCCCTGTAACAAAACAAAACAGGTTCCAATATATGAGTTTCAGCAGGGGCGGGGGACACTCCCACTGTAACAGTCATCATCCATCCAGATCAAGACTGAAGCCAATGAGCAGATGCTGCGCTGGGTGATGGGAAGAAAGGAAAGACACGCGTGACACCATCGCGAGGAGCCTGCAGCCGGCTGAAGAGAAGCAGCTGACTCACAGGGGATGAGACAGCATGACGAGCGAGCTTACCGGGGGACAGGAACCAGCCTGGCCCTCAAGCCCAGAAGGAGCTGTGGCCAGGCTGACCACAGAACCAAGTCTCCCCCTAGGAACGAGGCCCCAGGCCCCACCTGTGCCTCTGCCCAACCCCCTGCTGGGCACAGGACGCAGCCATCTTCACCACTTCGGGGCCACGCGGGGCACTGTGCCCTCTGCCCTCTGCCCACCCCACACCCTCTGGTTCTCTCTCACATGGACATCCAGGCAGGGGCATGGACAGCCACGCGAGCAGCACACCCACGGAGGGGCTGCGAAGTGAGCAGGACGGGGAGACCTCAGATGCCACTCTGGAAAGGTGGCATGCCCCCTCCCCACTGAGATGGGACCTCTCCAAGCTCTAAGAAGAGGGCTGAGTCTGGGAAGTGAAAAAGAATGACAGCCTTGACCACAGGGTGCATTCCAATGTTCAGGGCTGCAGGGAGCCGCATTTGATGGGATCTCATATGATTTCTCAGTGAAAATAGCTTTTTTTTTTTAATCTGCAAATGATATCATCAGGGAATTATGAATAATGCAGTGGTTTGAAGATGGTTTCCCCTCTTTCATGTTGAGCCCAGCGTGGTGGCACACATGCCAGCACTCAGGAGGCCAAGGGATCACCACAAGTTCAAGGCCACCCTAGGCTACATGAAACCCTGTACCCACCCTTCCCCCAAAGTCATGTTGAAATTTAAGAGGAATGGTCTAGGGGAGGTGATTAAACTATCCTCACCAGTGGAATTAGGTGACCTTATAACCTCTAATCTCTGCCAAGTAAGACACAGTGTCCATTCCCTCTGGAGATATCACCTTGGGGTTTTTGTGTTTCTGTTTTTGAGACAGGGTCTCACTATCTAGCACAGGTTGACCTTGAACTCCTGGTGATCCTCCTGCCTCAGCCTCCCAAGTGCTGGAATTACAGGAGTGCGATTCCATACCTACCTAAGATTCCATCCTAGAAGCAGACAGCAGCCCTCATAAGCCAAACCTGTGAATGCTTTGACCTCAGACTTCTTAGCCTCCAGGATTTTAAGAAAAAAATTTCTGTTGTTTATGAACCTTCCGGGCTGAGTTACTTGGTTATAGCAGCACAGATCGGCTCAGACCATTGCTTAAAGGAAGTGGGGAGTTGTGGGTCACAGACTCACAGAGATGCAGGCTTCAGAAGGCATCAGGGACCCACGAGCCCCACAGGAACTCCCTCTCTAGAGCCAGGAGGAGGAGAGAAGGTGGCAGTTTAGGTGAGAGGGCGACAGTGAGACGCCACACCTAGCTTGCAGGGAGAGAATCCCACCTCTTCCACCATTTCCATTTATATAAAACGAACTACATCCTCCAGTTCTTATCTGGTTCTCAGTTCTACTTGGATGAATTCCCAACCTGATTTGATGGACTTATCGAGAGTACTTCTCTGACTGGCCCCGCTCTATTCCATCCTTTTTTCTGGATCCCCAAACTACCTCTTTGAAATGACCTTCCAGCCTTCCACCATGTGTCCTTTCAAATTGTCCCACATATTGTTCTTCCTTCCTTTTAGGTGACCTTATAACCTAAAAAAAAAAGAACTTTTTTTTTTTTTTTTCCCAAGACAGGGTCTTACTATGTAATCCTGGTCCAGGCTGGCCTCGAACTCCCTTTGTAGCCTAGGCTGACCTTGGACTCAAAGTGACCTTCCTGCCTCAGCTTCCGTAGTGCTGGAATTATATGGTTGGGCCACCATGTGCAGCTATCTTCTTCACTAACAACGAAAAAATCCTGTCTTCTATCTTCTAACCAGCCCAGGGCCCTAGAGTTCGGTTATTCCACATAAGCAAACTCTGTACTTCTAACAATTTTCTCATGCATCTTATCCTTTCTGCAGTTAGACATAGCACATCGAGAAGAGGAATTCTAGAAAGCGTTAGCTTTCCCAGGAGTGTAGGAGTTGACATCTCTCAGCTTCCAGACTTGGGCAGACTGCTGCCGAGCTCCTTCTGCGCCTTTACTTCATGGATTAGTATTTCCTCATACTTCCTCCTCCTCTCTCCCATGGACATGTCCTTTTAAGTTTCTTAATTTTTTTTGCCTTTTTTTTTTTTTTTTTTTGCAGTGGGGGTTGAACCTAAGGTCTTCATACTGAGCTACACCCCCACCTGCTTCAGCCTCTCCCTCTGCTAGGACTGTATTCCTTTTTTGTTGATTTGTTTTGTTGTTTTCAGGCAGGGCCTTGTACTTTTTAGGCTGGCCTATGAACTCACAGTGATCCTCCTGCCTCAGCCCCCTGGGGATTATAGGTGTGTACCACCATCATGCCTGGCAGTATTCCTTCTTTTCACTCTAATCCTGTGCCCCTTCTAACTCAAGAACTTTTTTTTTTTTTTTTTTTTTTGCTTTTTGAGACAGGGTCTCGCATTGTAGTTCAGGCTGGCCCTGAGCTCACTATGGTGCCCAGGCAAGCCGCCGCGAACTCAGCAATCCTCCTGTCTCTGCCTCCCGAGTGCTGGGATGACAGGCGTGAGCCACCAAGTCCGGCATTGTGGTATGCGGTGTTGATCGTTGGTGGGCGCGTCTCCACACCCAGCATTATATGTGGTTACCGGGGATCGAACTCAGGACCTTGCGCTTGTAAGGCAGGCGCCGGAACCACTGAGCTAACCCTCCGGCCCTCAAGAACTTATTTTTGTTTGTTTGTTTTTCTGAGACAGGGATCTCGCTTTGTAGTTCAGGCTAGCTCTGAGCTCACTGCGTAGCCCAGGCAAACCTCGAACTCAGCAATCCTCCTATCTCTGCCTCCCGAGTGCTGGGATGACAGGCTTGAGCCACCATGCCTGGCACTGTGGTATGTGGTGCTGATTGCTGGTTCATTGCTGGTGGGCGTGAGTCACCACGCCCAGCACTGTATGTAGTTACCAGGGATCAAACTCAGGACCTTGCGCTTGCGAGGCAGGCACTGGAACCACTGAGCTAACCCTCTGGCCCAATAACTTATTGATTTTATTCTTTACCTAACTTTGAATACTGTCAAAATAATTTACCCATAAGGAAGATAGTCCATTGGTATATACTGTATACCTTAGACTGTCATTAGTAAGCATAAATATAGACTGAGAAAAAAGAAAGCCAGGCATGGTGGTGCATACCTTTAATCCTACCACTCAGGAAGCTGATGCAGGGGGATCACTGTAAATTGGAAACTAGTCTTGGATACACAAAAAGTTTGAGGCCAGCCAGCCTAAGCTATGTAGCAAGATTTTATGTCAAAAAACTGAAGAAAAAAATAAAAAAGAGGGGAGGGAGAAAATAGAAGAAATGAATCAAGAAAGGAAAACAATAGCTAGCATCAACAAACATTTACAGTGTGCAAGAGAGTCTCTGATGGGCCGGAGATTTAGCTCAGTGGTTCCAGCACCTGTCTAGCAAGTGCAAGGTCCCTGGTTTAATCCCTGGTGACCATATACTACAATACTGGGCATGGTGATTCATGCCCATCAGCATTCAGTACCACACACCACAATGTCAATGCTGAACGTGGTAGCTCTTGCCTGTAATCCCAGCACTAGAGAGGCAGAGGTAGAAGGCAGAGGTAGGAGCATTGCCGAGTTCGAGGCTTGCCTGAGCTATATGGTGAGTTCAGGGCCAGCCTGAACTACAAAGTAGGACCCCATCGAGAAAGAGAGAGAGAGAGAGAGAGAGAGAAAGAGAGAGGGAGTGGGAGAGGGGGCGGGGAGTCTGATCCACAGAACCATGGATGCCTATTGTTGTTTTCCACTTTTTAAGTGAGCTAGACAGTTCAGTGACTCACTTGAGGCATAGTAAGGGTTAAAGACAAGACTGCGCCCTAAGGGAACCTTTTGTGGCATGAGAAATTATCTCCATATCAAAGAACAAGAAAAAGCTGTATGTGGTGGCACAAACCTGTAATCCCAGCACTCTGGTGGCTTTAAATTCGAGGCCAGCCTGGGCTACATAGTGAGTTCAAGGCCAGTTTGAACTATATAGAGAGATATCTCAAAAAATAACAAAAAAATAACAAGAGTAAAGAAGACAGTCCAGGCATGGTGGTACAACCTGTCATTCCCAACATTCTGGGAGGCTGAGGCAGGAGGATAGTAAACTGGTGCTCAGCCTGGGCTTAATGACAAGGGAGACCCTGTCTCAAAATTTTAAAAATTATGACAATTTAGCTCAGTGGTTCCAGCACCTGCCTCAAAAGCTCAAGGTCACAAGTTCAATCCCCAGTGCAATAAATAAATAAATAGATGTTAAAAGAAAAAAAAGAGTAAAGATATAGCTCAGTGCAAAGGCCTTGGGTTCAACCCCAAGTACCACACATTCCCCCCAAAAAGTGAAGACAATAAGATTTCATCAACAAGCCTTTTAGTGCTTCTCAAATACCATTCATTTAATAATGATCTGGAAATAGACAAAGCAGTCCCCTCTTATTCAGTTTCACTTTATGGTTTCAGTTCCCTGCAGTCTGAAAATAATAAGGATAAAATTCCAGAAATAATCTATAAGTTTAAAACTGAGTAACAGTTTGATATAATCTTGATCAGTCTCAAATCACCCATTTCAGTAGCCATCTCCATTAGAGTGACTGACTGTGGCAGTTTGGAAATGCTTATGTTCAAGTTACTTTATATGTATTTTTTTCAGGCTGGCCTTGAACTCACAGCAGTCCTCCTGCCTCAGCCTCCCAAGGAAGGGATTACAGATGTGCACCACCATGCACAGCTACAGCATTTTTTTTTTTTTGCGGTACTGGGGATCAAACTTGGGCCCTTCTGTTTCCAAGGTAGGCGCGGTACCACTTGAGCTAAATCCCCGGCCCCTACAGCATATTTTTATAATTGTTCTATTTTATTGTTTTAATCTCTTAACTGTACCTAATTTATAAATTAAACTGGCGCGCAGATATGTATGTAAGAAAAAACATAGTGTGTAAGGAGTTTGCCACTGTATGGGTTTCAAGAATCCTCTGGGTCTTGGCACATAATTCCCTAAGGACAAGGACTATGGATTTTTCAGGATGACAAAACGTAGGATTTTTCTCTTAAATCTGTGTCCCTGTGCCTTACTAAGTAGACGCACACACTTGTGTGCGAACACTTGGCTAAGAGTTCATATTTTACATGTTTTTTACATGCTCTTCATCTTTTTTCTTAGGTTTAGCTCCATATGTCCCTTTTCAGTTTTGATGCTTGCTAACCTTTCAAGTCTATTTCTTCATCTTTCACTTAATTCTACCCCTTATATCCCTTCTATTGGCCCCTCATTTATTTCTCATTCCCCTTTTCTTACTGCATTTCCCCTTATTTTAAGAATATTGTAGGTTATCAATAACTACTTAAATTCTATACTTTTTTCACGTTGCCTCATATATACCCTTTGTCTTCCTATTTTTCACATCATTCTTCCTCTCCTACATCTAGTTCATACCATGCTCCCTCTTCACTGCCTACTTCCCCTCCATTAGTCCTTCCTGCTTCCTCACAAACTCCCTACAATTCTCCCATCCACCTCACCCTCTTTTCCCGCCTTTTTCCCCCAAGGCCCCAAAGCTCGAGGACCTTATTGTCCTCCCCCCCATCCTCCAACCATCTTGCAAGTCAGCCTTGTTACCATGACAACCGAGCTTCTCAAAGCTGAAATCAAGGACCTGGTTGCCATGGCTTCCACTTCTCCGCCTCCAGCCCCGCCCGCGCACCCCCGCAGCGTTGGCGTCTGCGCAGCGCGCTGCGCTTTGGGTCGCCCAGCCGGGGCGGGACGGGGCGGGGCCTCAACCCGGAGGGAGGGAAGAGAAAAGGATAAGAAAAGGACTGGAGCTGGTATCTACGGTGGCCGAAGAGGGACGCGCCGAGCCGGAGGCTGCAGGATGGTAGGCAGTGCAAAGAGGGAGGGGAGGGGGACCCGAGGGGCGTGGGCTGTACCTGTAGGGGTTCACTGGGGCGGCCCTCGGTGGGAGCCGCTCTTTCTTCCCTCTGGCCCTCCGATGCCCCTCTTCCCTGAGTCGGTAGGCGAGCGAGCCGGCCTCGGAGGACGAGCTGAAATGGCCCTCGGGAGGGGGCGGGGAGGAGCGCGTTTGTAGGGCTAGAGGGGACCGAGCAGAGGGCAGGGGGACCGTCCCGAGCCAGGCGACGTGCCCAACTCTCGGCCTCAGGGATCCTGACCTCTCGGCCCAAGGGACCCCGTAGAGCAGCCGAACAAGGAGAGGACCGTGGGGTCTCGGCAGAGGAGGGTATTGGGGTCGCGGGTCAGCCAAGCCCTCTCCCTGCGCGGCCCAGAGCAGCGCGGCCCGAGCGGTCGGCCTGTGGGAGAAGGTAGTTTCCGGGTCTAGCAGTGAACGTCCTGCCTCGGTTCCCGGCCACGCTCTTCCAGAGCCCGGGCATAGGTGGGGAGGCGGAGAGGGCCGGCCGGTTTGCTTTTAGGGTTCCAGGATCTGGGCTCTTGGATCTCGGCCTCTCGTCTCATTCTTTCCGGAACCCAGGCCTTCCGCCTTCCTGTTAGCTCCCCACCCCCTTATCTTAGCCATACTCTGCTCCCCAGTCTCAGTGCTCCTCATTTCCTACCAAAAAAAAAAAAAAAACCAGTTCTCCTGAATGCATGTTTTAACCTACTAATCTGGTACTGTCGAACATACCTGGGGATTCCGGGCCAGGTGATTTTCATGGCAAGGAGGTGGCTGGGAGGGGATGGGTCCAGATGTGGCACCAGGCTCCCCAGGAACTGAGAAACTGGGGTGCACAGGGTAGTACGAGCTCTGCACCCCATCTCACTCCACCAAGCTTGCTTGCTTCTTGTTCCCACAGATATCCCCTAGGGGAGCCCCTGGGTGGGCTTGTCCTCAGGGAGAGCCTGAAAGGGAGATTGGCCACCTGGTGTCTGGGGAAAGGTTGGGTCTTAGTAAGAAGCTCCCTAAAAGGAAGAAAAGTTAAGAGAAGACTATAGGGACCAAGTAGCAAGATAGCTAAGGAGAGAGGGGCAGAATTTAAGCTTCCCAATACCAGGTGCAGTGCTGAATGTGTGTACATCTCCAGAGAAGGACACCCTTGGGCAAGGGGTGGGCACTGGAGGCAGCCTCTTGGGGATATACTTAGGACCTATGCCCGGGATGGTAGCCTGACGCAGAACACCCAATTCCTATGAGAAGGTGAACAGAAAGAACATAAAAGAGAACAAGCATCATCTCTGGCATCAGCTGTTTGCTGCTTGTCACTGTGCCAGGCATTTTTCTTCCTTTTCAAAGCAGTTAGGAAAGAGGAGATCAGAGAAGAATAATAATACTGAACATGCTATAGAAGCTACTATATTCCAGTCATTCATGCAAATATGACTCCCTTGATCCCTCTGACCACTCCATAAGGAAGGTGCTTTTATCACCTCTGTGTAGGAATAAGGAAACAGACCAGAGATGTAGTTTGCCCAAGGCCACACCTAACTGGTAGATCCAGGATTTGAACCCAAATGATGCATAGAAACTCTCCTTCCTCCAAAGGAATGGTATCTGTTGGTGGGAGCACCCAGAGTTGATAGCAAGGGGTTGGCTGTTTTGAAAAAAGTGGGAACTATGAGTACAGGGGACCAGTGCTGAGTTTGGAGCTATGTGTTGTGGAGGAAAGAACCAAATCTGTGACCCTCGACTCTGGCCATCCTACCCCTCTAGATGCGATTCATGCTGCTGTTCAGCCGGCAGGGAAAGCTGCGGCTGCAGAAATGGTACCTGGCTACATCAGATAAAGAGCGAAAGAAGATGGTTCGGGAACTTATGCAGGTCGTTCTGGCTCGAAAACCCAAGATGTGCAGCTTCCTGGAGTGGAGGGACCTCAAAGTTGTTTATAAGAGGTGACTCCCCATCTACTTGCAAACCTGCTTGGACCCTGGAGTTCAGCCGTGGGCTAAAAGTGCTGGGTCAGGCAGAGCTAAGAGGGGAGGACAGGTGCAGGCCAGTGATGACCACCACCTTCCTTTACTTTTCCAACTCCCCTAGAGGAAGTTCTTCCCCACTTGGCTTTGCTCAAGCCTGACATTTCACTCACACACCTCTCCTCCTATAGGCTCTGTCTTGCCTTCTACCTCTGTCCCTTGCCAACTCACCAATCAGAGGCCCTGCCCCACATTTCCCAGCCCACACCCACACCCACACACCCCTTTCTGTTCCTTCAACTCTATAAACAGGTGAGTTGTTTGGCTCAGGTTTTTGCCAAGTCAAATTGAACAGGTCAGAGGGCAAAAGAGAAGGAGCATGGCCTTGCATGTTTCGGAGACAGCTCTAAGAGGCCGAATGTGGAGTGTTTGTGGCCTCCTGCCGTCTGAGCAGGTTACAGACTGGGGACTGAGGAGACCCTAGAATGCCTGGGTCTATGGGACCAGGTTTCAACTATGTCTCTGGTGCCCCCCCCCCAGATATGCCAGCCTCTACTTCTGCTGCGCCATCGAGGGCCAAGACAACGAGCTCATCACCTTGGAGCTGATCCACCGATATGTGGAACTCCTGGACAAATACTTTGGCAGTGTAAGTCACCCCACTCACCCTGTACCCAGAAATGTCTTTGCTCTGCTAAACTTTAAGGCCCATCCAGTCCCTACCCTGGAAGTCTTAGGGAGAGGTGAAGTTGGAACAGTAAGAACAGTAATTAATCTCCCTTTTAAAGCTCTAATCCTATTAGCCATGTCCTTTAATCGGCTGTAGAAGTGGGGGGGAAAGGGCAGATTCTGGAACGTAATCTGCAATAGAGCTCAGCTCAGACTGCTCAGATCAGGATGGAGACCAGATTCAGGTATGGTTAGTGGTTCCTGACCTTAGCTTTTAGCTGGACTATTTTGGAGAGTTTTTTTTTTTTTAAAGAATAATGCCTAGTCTCAGGGAGGCAGAGGCAGGAGGATTGCTGAGTTCAGGCCTTGCCTGGGCTACATAGTGAGCTCAGGACCAGCCTCAACTACAAATGAGACCCTGTCTCAAAAGAAAAGAATGATGCCTGGAAAGTTGGAGATGGTGGCACATACCTGTAATCCCAGCATTCTGGGAGGCTGAGGCAGGAGGATCATCATTTTGAGCCCATTTGGGCTGTAGGAAACCTGTGCTAGCCTGGGCTACAAAGCAAGACCCTGCCGGGGATTAGCTCAGTGGCACCATGCCTGTCTTGCAAGTGCAAGGTTCTGAGTTTGATCCTTGTACCTTAAAAAAAGAAGAAAGGAAAAGAAAGCAAGACCCTGTCTCAAAAGTAAGTAATTTTGGAGTCCCAACCCCAGAGATTGTGAGCTAATTTATCTGGCTTACAGTCCAGGGCCTGGCTTGGGCACACACCTCAGATCTTGGATGGCAAATACTGATGGCTCCATAATTTGTACCCTGCTTAACAGTTTACCCAAAGCCCTTTTGGGTTCTCTTGTTTGCTCCTTATTCCATCCTACAAACAGGTGTTGGTGTATCCATTTTCAGATGAGAAAACAGGCTCAGAGACCTGCAGTGGTGTGTACTGTGTCCTGGTATTGGCAGAGCCTTGCATGGGACCTAGTGACCAGATCTCCTTCCCTGCCCCAGGAGGGGCCAGGGAAGCCTGGGGAGGGAGCCTCCTCCCAGCCCCTGGTTGGGACAAAAGCACAGGTTTTAGGGGGGAGGATAACAAAACCACAGACAAGGATAGTTGAAGGCGACTAATGCTATATGCTCAGGTAACGAGGCAAGAAGAGGGTCAGAAAAAGCCAACCCAAGTAATAAGGCCTGAAGATCGGGAAGACATGAGTATCAATAGGAACTCAAGAGTGGGAGGAGTGGTCACAGGGAAAAGGAGGGACTGAGCTGCACCCCAGTGCTAAACTCTACCTTCTACCCACACAGGTGTGTGAGCTGGACATCATCTTCAACTTTGAGAAGGCCTACTTCATCCTTGATGAGTTTTTAATGGGTGGAGATGTCCAGGACACCTCCAAGAAAAGCGTGCTGAAGGCTATCGAGCAGGCTGACCTGCTGCAGGAGGTACGAGCCAGGGACAGTGAGGAGGAGGTGGAGGAGGAAGAATGTCGAGTTTGAAGGGACCCTCCCTCTCCTGGTCACCCCTGCCCTCAATGAGTGTGTCCCCCTCCCTGTGGCACCTGGTCCCCATTGTGTCCAACTCTTCAGCTTTCACTCCAGCCCTGACTCCTTGGAGGGGGAGGCAGTGGGGCCCATTACCCACCGGTGGCAATATCCCCTTGTTCCAAGCTCTGTCCTCCTCCCAAGACCTGAGCTATCTTGTCCCTGCCAAATCTCCGTGGATTCCTTAAAGCCTCTCTTGGCCTTAAGTGTTGCTGAGAGAGTTGAAGAAGGAGCACATGGTAGGTTGGTCTTTTCTTCCCCGACTTCCCTACTTTCTACAACACACATTCAAAAGCCTGTACTTCTCAGAAGCAAAAGACAGTGGGGATCGGGGGTCGGGGTGGGGACACCTGTCTGCGGTTCCCCCTGTGATCCAGTGCCCCACCCTCACCCATTCCTGCTTGCCCTCTCTGCTGTGCCACTGTGAGCCTTGGTGCAGGGAGATGAGTCACCGGAATCTGCAGTGACAGTGATGAGCAAGCCAGGCTGAGCTGGCTGAGGAGGGGGAGCGAGGGCAGAGCTGAGGGAGGGGGTTCATGCGTGCGAGAGAAGGGGGCGAACCTAAACTTGCACCATGATGGGCCACTGTCCCCTTTCTTGGTCTGTGTCTCACACAGACACCCACATACACGTGCCCTAGCTCACCCCCACCCCCCACCCGGTTACTAATGCTCTGCTCAGACCCTAATGACTCATCTCTGCAGTCTGGTTCACTTTTCCATCAGGGACCTGGTGCCAACCTCTTACTGCCTCCTGTTTACCTGAAAATCAGGACCCAGCCATCTGTACCCCAGCTCCCCAAAAGCAAGTTTCCTGTCCCCCAGGCCCAGGTTCATTGCCTTCAGGCTCAGGTCCTGGGGCTGATCCCCCTGCTCCCCCAGCTCCTGGCTTGGGGTCCTCCAAGTGGTGGTGATGGACTCCGCCTGCACCCTCATTGCTACCAGGGCACTGGGCTGTTACCTGGAGACTGTGAGCCTGGAAGGACCTGAAGCCAGTTGGCCTTGGACTCAGTTGGTTTCTCTCCCCCACCCCATGTCTCTGCTCCCCCTCTTACTCCTCCGGGCTTCGTGACTGCCTCTCCTGGCATCTCTGCATCACCCTTGTCTCTGCCTCAGGAGGATGAGTCGCCACGCAGCGTGCTGGAAGAGATGGGCCTGGCGTAGCCCCGGAATGCTGGGCCCTGTGGAGCTGGGGCAAGGCAGGGCATGGTGGCTGCTTCTCCTGCGTCCCTGTGGGACCCAACCCAGATCTCCCTCCTTGGCCCCCTCCCCTCCTTTGGAAGGAGCCTCAGGCTCTGGCCCTGCAGACATCCCCCTCCACCCCCACCTTTCCCACCAAAGGCTTTAGGAGCCAGGAGACAGGAAAACATGACCAAGACGGGGGTGCTATTTGGCTTTCATTCCCTGCCTTTGAAGAACCAGTGCAACCCCAGCTGCCCTCCCTCCCTCACCACTGTAAATATATAAATATGTCAGGTTAAAGGGAAAAGGTTTTCAGGGCTCTTTTCTCCTCCCTGCCCCAAAACCTACCTCCACCCTCCTCCAGCCAGCCATGGCAGGTCCTCTGCCTGGGAGGGGCCTTTTCCCTCAGCTGTCCCACTTCCCCCTGGCTGCAGTGTGGCCTCTATCCAGTGCCAGGGCAGAAACAACATAGTTAATTTTTTTCTAACCTTGCCACTTTGAGGGAAGGAAGGGTTGGGGGAAGGGCACGCTTTTTGGGACACCAGCTTTGTCCCCCCTTCACCCCAAATTCTAGGTGAGGCAGGGGCTAAGGAGCAGGGTGGCCAGTGTCTGCCTTTATTTCCTTTCTTCTGAAATAAAAAGAAAAATTTTCTTGGACTTGGCTCGCCTCAGGCTCTGTGAAAGAAGGCAGGGCTGCTGGCCCCACAAGAGCTGGCTGCCTGTTGGCTTCTTCCTGGAAATAGGGTTGCCAAACAAGAGAGGAAAAAATAGGCATCCAGTTAAGTTGAAAGATCAAACAGCAACCCAGTTTTGGAATTGTGCCCATGCAGCGTTGGGGAACACATTCTAACACACCTCGTGTAGTGAAATTTACTTCGTGTTTACCCCACATTCTGTGTCTCACATCCTTTCCTCTTAAGGGCTCCTCAGCTGTAGCCTTCACCGACGGAGGAGCAACTCCTAAGGACATGGGTCCGTTCCTCTAAAATTTCTTCATGGGAGATTTCGTCTGCCGCCTTTGGTTTCATTTGGGCATAGAATGAGGAGTTCAAGGATATCTGCTTAGGAAAAAGTTGAGAGGGCTGAAAAATAAGGTGGCTGCCAAACCCTTCTCCCCGAATTTCAGGTGAAACACTTAGGATCAGGGCATTCAGGGAGCTGGTTAGAGAGTGGACGGGTGAGCGGGGAGAGGGGTCTGGGGAGTCACCCAGGACCTGAAAAGGAAGAGCTGCCCAGGTGTGCAGAGCTGCTGTTGGGGTGGCCTTTTCTCTCGAAGTAGGAGCTTGCCGGGCTTTGCTATGTCCTCTTTGCCAAAGTCTAGAGGAGGCTAACGCGCCCAGCTCCCCGCTGAAGAAGGAATGTAGGGGCTGAAGAAGGAATGTAGGGGTTAACGTACAGGGTGCTCCCTAGAATGTGGTTTTCGCAGCCCTTCACTCAACTCTGGCTTTGGTAAGGATTTAGGGAGCTAGAGGTGATGGGCCTCACGCCTGGCTGGCGCTTCCTTCACCGCCCCTTGGGCAGGACCACACAGGCCCAAGGGGACGGGTGAATAACGGAGCACAAAGTCCTAATAAAATAGTCACTTTTATTTCTTAGCAAAACTATTTCCTCCGTGAGGGGTATTTACAATACAGAAAGGAATGAAGGGGTAAATCCACAGCGATCTGGAGAGGGTGAGGAAGCCCGAGGGCAGGGCGGGGAAACACTTTTTTTTTTTAAACAATTGGAACTGCTCTCCAATTTCGGACGAGGACGTCCCAGACTAGATGGGGACGGAGCCCCAGAGAAAGGGATCTCGCACAAACTGACCTCCCGCCCACCTGCCCGCCGTGGCTGGTCCCGGGTTGCCCGTGAGTTTTGAGAGTTTGGGTTTTGACCCGAGAAGAAATCCGGTAGGTCCCAGCTCAGCCCGGGGGCGGGGCGGCGGGGGCGGGGCCGGGGCGCATGCAAACACCGAGAGGGGAAGGAGCAACACGGAGGGGGGAGGAGGTGTCGCGCGCAGCGGGAGCGCGCGGGGGCGGGGCCGGGGCGGGTCACGGGCGCCTGAGCAGCACGTGCTCGATGTAATTCTCCAGCTCCTCCTGCTCCTGCAGCCGGCGCTCCTCCGCCTCTGCCGCCTCCTGCGCGCGCCGCGCTTGGGCCTCGGAGTTGGGATAGTGGCGCGAAGGCGCCAGGGCGTGGTGGTAGTGGCGGCGACGCGAGGCCGCAGGCGGCTGCAGTGTCCGCGGCCGAATGTAGTTGGGAAAAGGGTGGTAGGGCCCCGGGGCGAACACCTCGTCCTCCTCCTGATCCCAGGGCGGGAGCACTTCGTTCCAGTCCGGCAGCTCGTCTCGGGCGGGGGCGGGGGCGGGGGGCGGGGGCTGCGGGGAGCGGACGTGGGCGGGGGCAGCCCGGGGGGCTGGCGCAGGTTCAGGAGGGGCGTTCTTCTTCCGCTTCCGCTTCTCCTCCACCTCCTCGATGATGCTGACCACATCGTCCGCGGGCAGGTGGAGTTTGGTGGACAGCTCGATGAGGCTGTCAATGGTCTGAGGGTCCATCTCCTCGTCATCCTCCTCCTCCTCCCCGCCCTGCTCTGCGCCCTCGGTCTCCTTCCGTCTGTGGCCTGGCGTCTCCTCCTGGGAGCGCTTGTCTTCGGCTCCGGCTTCCCCGTCCTCCTCCTCCTCGGCAAACAGCAGCGCATTCTGCCGCGCCCTCTCTGCCTCCTCCGCCTCCGCCTCCGCCTCCGCCGCCTCTTCGTCCTCGTCCCCCAACCTCTCCTCCCCGCCGCGTCTCTCCTGCTCAGCCTCCTCCTCCCGCTCGCTCCCTCGCTCCTCTAGCGTCTCCTGCAGCCCCCGACCCCCCAGGCTGCGCTGCCGGGCTCCGCCCTGCAGCAAATACTGGAGCAGCAGGTCGGAGGCGAGGTCGGCCAGCCGTTCCTCCTGCGCGGCCGCCTGCCGCGTGGCCTCTGCCTGCCGCCGCCCGGCCTCCACCTGCGCTAGCCCTTGTTGGAGTAAGCGCTCGCCTGCCTCAGAGCCGCCCAGCAGTGCGCTTTCTGGCCGGCGCACCTTGGGGAAGGGGGCACCCAGGTCTGGGTACGCCTTGGATAAGGGTGCCAGAGCCTCGCCCAGGTGTGTTTTGGGGGGAGACACTCCTTCCCCAAATTGGTGGGTTTCGGGGATGGACCCGCTCTCAGACACACGGGCCTGGAATTGCGAGGGGGCCGAGGGCGGCAGAGGCGCGCGCTCAGGCACGCGCGCCTGGAACTCTCCCCAGGAGGCGCGCCACACACGCTCGGGCCCGGGGCTCTCCAGATTAACGCGGGTCAGCGTGTGCGTGCGGGTTTCGGTCTCTGCCGCTGCCGTCTCTTGCTGGCGCTTGGCGTTGCTCGGACTGAAATCTCGAAGTTCCTGGAGCAGGGACGCTAGTGCCTCGAGTTCCTCATTGGGGTCTCCCGCCTCGGGACTGTTCTCCTGAGTCTGGGGGCGAGGCGGGGCGGCGGGCGCCTGGGTCTCTGGCACTGGGAGACTGTGGGTCTGGCTCCGTACTGTCTCAGTCAGCAGAGCTTCTGCTGTGTCTTCCGCTGGCCCCTGCGGGGAGCCGCCCGGAGCCGGGGGCGAGGCTGGGCGGTCGAGTGCCTGCAGCAGTACCGCGGCCAGCGCTCGGGGATCCACGCCCTGAAAAAGCTCTCCCTCATCCTGCGGCTCGGAATTTCGAGCAGCTCGGACTTCTGGGGTTCTGTCATCCTTTGGCCCGGGCACTGGGTCCCCAGCTATCACCGGCTCTTTATGCTCAGAGCTGAGGGGAGGAGGCTGAGTCTCAGGGCGCCCCGGGGGTGCTGCTCCTAACCCCTTGATCAGTAGAAGGCAGCAGAAGAGAGCGGAAGCCGGCAACCTGAGGGATTTCATGACCAAGGGGTTGCCACAGACTGAAAAACAGAATAAACCAAAGAAAGGGGGTTTCTGTAAGAATTCCCTGCTTTCTAATTCTACATTCCCTTCCCCCGTCTTTAAGCAGGAAACCCGGGGCTTCCCTCATCCCTCTAACCTTACCCAGAAGAGGTCTGTTTGGGAGCGAATGAAGAAGACGTGCCGATCTGGAAAAAGAATCTCCCGCAGCCCTCGCTCACCTGATGCCTCCTCACCCCCTTCCCGAAGCCACCTCACTGCCAGCGCCCACGTACTAAGCAGTAAGGATAAGTAAAAAAAAAAAAAAAAATCTTTGCTCCCTCCCCAAGGACTCCCCGGATGGTGCGTGGGCGACTTCATCAGCAAGAGAAAACCTGCAACTCCCCCATTTACCAGAGACCCTTACCAGGAGCTCCCTGCTGTGTTTTCAATATCCCTGTCTGGGAGAAGAGAGAACCCTCCCTCAACCCCAAGGCTGCCAAGGGTTTGAGGGACAGTCAGAGAAGTATTTACCAGCCGGTGTCACGACGCTGGAGGTGGACCGGAGGGTCAAAGCAGAGTAGGGACAGGGGAAGGTCGGGATCCGTCTGCCTTGGATCTGAGCAGTAGCTGGGGCACGAGCGACGGTCAAGACCTGGTGTCCAGGGATCAGGACTCTGCTGGGTCGGCACAGCTCCAGGCGGCTCGCTAGCTCAGGCTCCAGCACGCTGGACAGCGCCCGCGTCTCCGCTGCCTTATAAAGGGGAGCGCGCGCAGTCACGTGGGCTGGCCCCGCCTCACTGACGTCAATGTTCATTCATGGAGAAGCGGGCGGGCACCCGGTGGAGAGAGGATGCCCAGCGATTGGAGGATGCGTGCCCTTCCCGGTTTGGGCCTGCGCACTGGGGTCCTCGCTAGAGGGGCGTGCTCTAGCGGGGCTCCGGGAAATGAATGAATGAATGAATGAATGAATGAATGTACAGGCGGGCGGGGGCAGGGGGCTATGAATGAATGAAGGAGGGACGAGGAGAAAAGGATGAATGAATGAATGGAAGAATGAATGAAAGGGTGGCTGCAGAAGCGCCAGAAGGCGGGAGGGTGGGTTACAAAGCTACTGACAGCTGCGGAGCTCGCATTGCTGAGCGGAATGGGCAGGGAGCACCCCCAGCGTCTGAATGGACCCAGTTGGAGACTGGGAGGGGACCGTAAGGATTTGCAGTCTGAGGGGGTCCAAGCTCCTCAAGCCGAGACTGAATGGCCCATGGGGACACGCCCAAGGGCAGCGTGAGCCTGAGAAGGAGGGCGCTGTCCAAGGATCTGCGGTGCGGGGTGCCGGCCCGGAGCCCCGGCAGATGGGTGGATCTTGCGGTTTTGGCAGTCACATTGGAAAGGGTCCGAGTCAGAAGAGAAAGGGGAGAAACGGAGGCTGTGTGTGCCTCTGGGTCGTGTCTGTTCAGGACCGGCTCGTGTCTGGAGGAAAAGGTGTGTCTGTCTGTCCGGCCGCCTTGGCTGTGGATGGCGAGCTGCTGTGCCCCTCTTCAGTCCACCTGTCTCCACCCTCCTCCAGCTTCCTTCCCCCCCGCGGCTCCCCCTACCCAAGGACGTTTGGAGGGCGAGACCAGAGCAGGTGGGGAGGGGGTTGCGCAGGTGTGAGGAGTGATTCACCCCCAGCTCTCTCCGCCGTTTCAAGGGGTTTGAACGCGACGTGGAGGGGGCTGCAACGTCAGAGAGAGACGGCCTCTGCCGCCAGGCCCTGGACCGCATCTCCTGCAAGAGGGGCTGGGGCTGGGGGCTCGGAGAGCTGGAGGTTCCGGGAGTGGGGGGCAGTGACGCACAGATTGCGCAGAGAGAATCCATCAGCGAGCCTGGTCGGCGAAGGGAGACCAGGCGTGGGCGGGGGGGACGGAAATGGGGAGGGGACAGAGGAGGGAAGGTGGCGGGGGAGCGGCCACTGCGGGGTGAAGGGGAGGGAGAGGCTGGAGGGGCTGCGGTGCAGGCGGAGAGCAGTGCGGGGGCGTGGGCAGGGAAGGGGGGAGTGACGGTGACACACACCAGACACAAGAACTGCGGACACGGGGTGCTCGTGGGCACACGCAGGGCCCCGTCCCCGAGCCTGGAAGCCGGGACGGGGCTGCCTGCAGGGGCGCAGAGCCCCTTCCAGGGCCAGGCCTAGCCCCCTCCTCATCTCTCCCTGTTTCTGACCCTCGCACCAACCCCCTCCCGCACACACTCACGTGCTTTCCCTCTACAGCCAGCACTGGCTTCTCGCTTCCATCAGAGGCTCGACTTTCCCAGAAGAAAGCCCATCAGCTCTGCGGGGAAAAGGTGGGGAGGAGAGGGGTGGGGGCGGGGGAAGGAAGGACGGGGCAGGTGACAGGAGCAGGCTGAAGGAGGAAAAAGTGAGAGGCAAAGGGACAGTGACGGTTCCAAAGAAAGGAGGAAGACGGGGAAAGAACTCCCGAGGCAATGTCTCACCCCCTCCCTGGCACCGACAGGCGCGCGCGCGCGCACACACACACACACACACACAACTATCCACAGCGTCTGTTCCTTGGAGCCCCCTCACCCCTTCATCTTCCCTTCCTCTTCTCACCCTGGTTACCGGGAGCAATGGGATGGGGAGGGAGGTCACCCTAAGAAGGGTGAAGCGAGAGGAGATGTGGACATCTGGGGAGGGGGAGGGGAAGCCACAGGGAAGGGAACAGAGAGGGGAGAGAGGCAGCCATGGGGCCGGATGACAGGAATGAGGGTCCAAGGGCGATCTAAAAGGGAGACAGGCGCCTAGACAAACCGTACATATCTGTGGGTTTGTGTGTGCGTGCACCAGCTGCTGTGTGTGCATGTACGTGGCTGTACACGTGTGTCTACCTGTGTACAGACCTTTCGGAGACCAAAAGGGTGGGGTGGGGCAATTATGGATTTAAATTGAAAGTGAATGGGTTTGGTGGTGTTTGCCATTTAAGTAGGAAGTCTTGTCTTCCAATCTGCGGGACTGTCTTTGCCTACTAGGAGGACTCTCTGTGGGTTGCCTGCATAAAACCTATGCAGTTTTGTCTCTTTTGAGCGCACTCACTTCTGGGCATGTGCTGGCATCTGAAAAGCATGTGCCTGACTTGGTGGCGCACAGTAATGTTCATGTGTGTACACACGAGTCTTCATGCATTCTGGAGTCCTTGCCTACTGGTACATGTTAGTGGTTCTGTGCACTGCTGTGTGCCACGACCTTTCGTGCCCCTCCCCCATCTTCATTTCCAGCCCTGTGCGGTACGGCTTCACAATCCAAGCAACTCCCCTGCAGACTCCAAACTCTGTCCTTGTCCCTGATTTTCATAGCATTCCCCATTTCCCCTCAATTCCCAGGAAACCCAAAGAAGATTCTCAGATACCTACATCCCAAGAACTGCAGTCATCATGGGGAGGTAGGGGATGGGGAACGCAAGGTGGAAGCCTGGGCACCAAGGGCCATGGACTTCATGGCTCTATAATCTCAATCTTTTCTTTTTTTGAGACAGGGTCTCGCTTTGTAGTTCAGGCTGGCCCTGAGCACACTATGTAGCCAAGCTGGCCTTGAACTGCCAGCGATCCTCCTGCCTCTGTCTACTGGGATCGCAGGTGTGCACCACCTTGCCCAGCTATAATCTCAGTCTTGACTCCCTTATCTACCTGGTCTCCATATTAGGTCTTCTCCGGTCTCTGCATCCCAGTGTCCTACCTGGCTCAGCTCGTTCACAAGACCCTCCATTTCCCAGGGGTGAACTGTGCTCTTCATACCTGGCTGCTTCTAAGAGCTTCCAGCAAAGATCTGGACTGGGAACAGGTTCCTGTGACTGGGGAGAGAATGGGAGCTCCAGGAGAGGAGACAGAGACAGCTAGAAAGGCCAGAACCCAAAGGAAGACCTAGTAGGGAAGCCTGGTGTTTGCTCTGAGCTATGAGCATGAATCCATCTTGCTTTGTCTTTGTTTCTGAGTCTCCCATGCACTCCAGGAGAGTGGCAAGAGAAGATGGGGTCCAGCAGAGTGGCGGCTCAAGCTGAAGGTTTGGAAACCAAGGTAGATGGGGCAGAGCATCGCGTCTCTTCCTTAAGAAGGGCTGGAAGAGCAAGAAAGGGCTTGGCCCCCCCCCAGCTCACGGCCCCTTCTTCACCACCCCCTCCCCCAACCGGTGACTCACCTCTGCAGCCTTTCATTGCGTCAGCCATGGTGGGGACAGGCAGGGAGGGGGCAATTTATGAGAGGGGCAGGGGTCTCCACTTGAAACTGAAAGCAGGTACTGAAGGCCCCTGAAAATAGCTCCATGGAGAGCGCATCACTGCCCTACTCTCTGGTCTCCCAGAGATGCGATTTCCTGGGAAAGCAACTGGGGGGCACCAGAGGGTCCTCAATGATGACTGGTGAGAAGGGGTCCTCACTCTGACTTTAGTCCTAGGGTCCCATCCCCTCAAGCCCCCCAGCTCCAGAGTGGGGGAGGGGAGACCCAGCAAGCCGGAGGAGGGCAACGCCGCAGAGATGAGTCACCAAGGAAAGGAAGAGAGAGACAGAGATGGGGAGAGACACAGAGAGACAGCGGCTGGGGAGACTGAGGAAAGTGACACGCGCGCGCGCACACACTCACACACCAGGAAGGTGGTATTCACAGACTAAAGGAAAAGAAACTGTGTACTTTCATAATCCTCATCCAGTCCCTCCCCAAACCCACCTGTCTCACACACACACACACACACAAATGCACTACCACACAGAGTTACACTAAAATTCTGAGACACACCCACTTAACAAACCCAGTGTCACACCTAACCTAGCCCAGCACAGTCACCCTGACTTAGGCTGAGGATGTGCTGAAGAGTTGGGGTCTGTTTGAGTCCTCCTCACTCTCAGGGGGTGATGGGAAAGGGAGCCAAACCTCTAGGATTGCGACTTCAGAAATCCAAGACGCGGTTTCAGGGACTCGATCTGCACTCTACACACGCGACAATACACACAGGTCTCCTGCCTCCCAGCCACACGTACCCAGTTACATATCAAACATCATTCTCATCAAACAGCCACTTGGAGTACCTGTTTCTGAGGCACACCAGGCACGTTGTCCCGGATGGATCCCACCCAGACACCCCCAGACTCATACACACATGTGCGGAAACGCACACACACAAAGACGCCCATGGGCACACTCACACGGACGGAGCCACCTTTCGCTGCCTCTCCCGCGTCCGCGCTCGTCCTGGCGCCCCCGTGCGTTACTTTTCGGGATCGTAGTCTCCGCCGCTTCCGAGCTTGGCTCCCGCGGGGGCGGCTCCCCGGCTCCTTTCACTCCCCCCTCGAACCCCCCCCCGGCTTTGCCCACCCAGAAATGGGGAAAGCGAGCGCTACTAGAAAGCGAGTTAAGCGCTTCGGTCCTGGGGCGGATGGAGACTGGTCCTAGACGCCAGGGTGAACTTGGGAGACGAACCCACAGAATTTGGGAAGGAGCTGAGTCCCGGGGCCCGGGGGAGGCCAGCCCGGCACGGTGGGCGCCGCACTGCTGCGCGTCTGCCTCTCGAGCGGCTGCTTCTTTCCTCCGTTCCGTGGAGGTGGGGGCGCCCAACAGCAGCAGCCTTCCCCACCCCCTGCAGGAAGTCATTAGCCCACTGCCACGGGGCTTGGAGATCCTCTCTGATACAGGCTGCTGGGGAAGGGGGAGAGGATGTGTCTTCCCCTTTCCCACGGGAAAGAAGTGAGCCGCACACTGTACACAGCCAGAAGGATCCTTTATTGTGATACGGCCATGGTGGAAATGGTCAGGGGGGTGGCCCCAAAGTCAAAACTGGGGGAAGGGGTGAAGGAGAAACTGTGCCCTTTGCCCACCTTTCCCCACCTCCCTGGCACCCTCCTCTGCCCACACCTTGGATTCCATACCCAGCGAACCCTGTTGCTAGGGTCAACATTTCCCTAGCAACTGTCCATTCTCCCACGAGAAGTTCAAGCTAACAGCACCACAGGGAGGGAGGATCTGGGCATGCTCTGGGCTTGGCACGCCTGGGTTCTAGCTCTTGCTAGCCTCCTAGCGCGCGAGTGACTTAGAAGTCACTAGGAACATTTCGAGCGTGTTTCCTTCCTCTGACGTCGGTGTGGGACCCAGCTGGGCGCCAGCACTGTTCAAACGCAGCGGTTACTATTTGCATTTAAATAGCAGGCTCTCGAAATCCAAAAAGCACATGCGATCCAGAGTTGGGAGCGGTATCCAGAAATACCAGGAGTTCCTGTCATCTAGAGGGCATCCCGGTTGGAACCAGGAGGCAGCCTCATGCCAGCCAGGCTGAGGGCCTAACCTCGCGGGCACCAAAGCTTCCAGCCAGCGCCCAGGTGTGCTGGGTCGGAGGGGAGGGGTCTTGAGAAAGTACCAATGTCGCGCAATGGCTCGGGGTAGTACCACAGAGGTGAAGAGAAGCCCATCTGTACCTTTCAGTTACAGGGTCTCTCCGTTCTGCGCCGTGGCCTGTGTGGGTGGCTGCGCAGAGGGGGAAGAGAGGGGTGGAAAAGGAGTAAACAATCTGAGGGTCCCAAGGAGGAGGAGTATGGGGATAGATAATCAGGGAGGACAGCGATATAGAGGCAAAGAAGGCTGAAGGGGCAGTGAGGGGAGGGCCGTGCCCCTGGGAAGATTTAGCAAAGGCCGGAAGGAAGAGCAGTAACAGAGGGGCCAGACACGCTTCTGCCAGCTTTCGCCACGAGGGGGCAGAAGGGAGCAGCCAGAGAGGGCGGAGCTCAATCCCAGGCCAAGTCTGTGCCCAGGGAAGAGCTCTAAAGGGACCAGTTCTTGGAAGGGAGAGGCTGGATGATAAATGGCAAAGCAAGTAGCTCCTTCAAATCCAGCGGTTCACAGCCTGGTGTGGTAGCGTGAGCCTGCAACCCTGGCACTCTGGAAGGCTGAGGCAGGAGGATAGCAACTTAGAGCCCACTCTGGGCAACTTAGCAAGATAAAAATTAAACTTAGTAGGATAAAATAAAATAAAAAGGGCTGGGGCTGTAGCTCAGTAGAAAAGCTCTGGGTTCAATACGCAGTGTCCCCACCAAGAAAAAAACAAAGCAACCGTTTAGGTCTGGATTTAGGCAAGGTTATGTGGGGGTGTTAGAGGCAAGATAGTAGACAGAAGAAAAGAGAAAAGAGAAGCTGAGAATGGATGCCTGGTAAGGGGAGTAGTTAGGGGCACCTTGGAAGTGGCAGGTGTGGGCCGGAGTTGTGTGGAAGGGTAAGATCTAAAAAGCTTCTTCCCTCCGCACTGGGAGGAGGCCCAGGCATCAGCCTCCAGCGGGCGCCATTCAGTAACCCCCCTGACCAGCTCAAGCCCCAGGTCGGGATGGCAGGATTAAGGTCGCTGTGGCCACAGAAGACGCCAGGAAGAGCTGGCATATGATGTTTAGGCTGGTGAGGCATGGAGCCTAGCACTGCAGGTGCCCAGTGGAGGGGGTGCCATTGTTGTGGCTGCGGTGGGCACGGGAGGAATGGCACCCACCGCGTGAGCCCTCGGCAGGTCGCTGTCCCTGGCCAGAGGCAGCCAGTGCCGAAAGATGGTCCAAATGGAAACCACGTGGTGCTGCAAGGAGGGCCACATGATAGGCAACCACAGTGCCACCTGCGGGGTGGCATGAGTGAGCACAGCCAGCCTGGTGCCCCCAGGTCTTCACTTGCCTGCTGGGTCCCTCTACAGAACCCTCTGTGAGGGACCCGATGGGGGGGAACCTGGGGCCCCAGGGAAGCAGGGTTGGGCTGGGGGCAAGGACTCCCCACACCTTCAACCCCCAGGAGATGGGCACATGCATCTCTGGGTCTCCCAGGAGATAAAAGTGAAGGGGGCAGATCAGTAGGGCAGGTGGGGCAGGCGGAGGGCGAAGACAAAGGCTCAGGTTAGAATGTCCAGGGCCTTGAAAGTGACGGAACCGATGCAGGTGAGGCGGGGTCAGGGAAGACCAGAAGTTAGGGCTAAGGGTTTGGACCTGGGGTTCAGGAATTCACTTTCCCTGGGCGAAAGGGCCTAGGTAAGGTAAAGGCTACTTCACTTGGTAAAACCCAGAGAAAAAGGAAGCAGACTGCTGGCATGGTGACACGTGCCTGTAATTCCAGCACTCTGGGAGGCTGAAGCAGGAAGATTGCACCTTCGAGCCCAACCTGGGCTATTCGGTAACAAAACTCTTTCTTAAAATAGGGGGTATGGGCCAGGGCCGTACTTCTACTGCAGTGTCTGCCTGGCGAGCACAAGTCCTTGAGTTTAATTCTCAGTACAAAATAAATAAAAAAAAAAAAAAACAGAGGGCGGAGGTACAACTTCAGTACCGAAAAAGTAATAATGTGCTGGGCAATGAAATGGATGCCTTCTACCCCACTGGAGGCCAGGCCATCCCTTGTCCTTCCCTGCTTGGTGATTAAATGATGCTTCTTCAGCTCCTGGGGGTCCAGCTGGTCGTGGCGGGTGAGATGTGCCACCCTGACCCCTAGGTGCTGTCGCCTGACCACCATCGAGCGGACTCAGGCAACAGACCAGCCACAGTCTGGTGACCTCCTTCTCTGCTCTCAAGGCCCTCCACCGGCTCCAGCGCCCTTCGCCGCCTGCCGCCGCTAGAGGGCATCCTCCCGGTCTCTACTGCATTTGGGTCTCTGATTTCTAGCGGGCAAAAATCTTTTCACCCAGGCTTCTTCCAGCTCTTGAGAGGCACTAGTTCCACAGCACCTGGTCCCAGCCCGTTGTCCACGCCCTGCCTTTAACGTCATTCCCCAAATCGCGTCCCGCCCCCTGGGTCTAGCCACGCCCCTTATCTCTTGGCTCCTTCCCCAGCCCAGCTCCCCGGGTCCTCACGTTCCGGCACGCCGTCTGTTCGCTGTTTGCTAGGCCTTCTGGCCCCATTCTTTTTTTTGCTTTTGAGACAGGGTCTCGCTTTGTAGTTCAGGCTGGCCCTGAGCTCACTATGGTGCCCAGGCATAACGCCGCGAACTCAGCAATCCTCCTGCCTCTGCCTCCCGAGTGCTGGGATTACAGGCGTGAGCCACCACGTCCGGCATTGTGGTATGCGGTGTTGATTGTTGGTGGGCGTGAGTCTCCACGCCCAGCATTGTATGTGGTTTCCGGGGATCGAACTCAGGACCTTGCGCTTGCCAGGCAGGCGCCGGAATCACTGAGCTAACCCTCCGGCCCTCTGGCCCCATTCTTACTGCTCCCACTCCTCTTGCCTGCTTTCTGCTCCTGTCCTCAGAAGCTCAGATGGTTCCTCAAACCCCAAAGCTTTCGTCTGCCCCAGCTCTTTCTCCGCTTTTTTTAGGTTTGGGAGGATGGTAGCCGGGGCCAACCAGAGACTGAACCTGGGGCAGAGTCTAAATTGCTAAATTACCCACGCTGGGTTTGAATTTGCAATCCTGTCTCAGCTTCCCATTCAGCCCTCCATCACCACACCCACTGTTTGGGGTTCTTCGCTCCCTCATCCCACTCTCAGGGACCTAGTTCCTGGATGCCACGCCCTATGCTTTGGTATCGTGGCAGGCTGTATTTCCTTAACAATCCGATGAGGCAGGGGGAGAGGCTCGGCCCCTCTCCTTCCTAGATCCAGGTGTCCAGGCTCGCCCCCCACCCCTTTTCACCTGAGCTCCTGCTCGGGTCTCACTACTCCTTCATCGCGCTTAGATAGCGCCACCGTGTGGTCAGGACCGCGCAACCCAACAGGAGCCCAGGCCACAGCAGTTGTGGTCCAGGTGGCCGGTACTTCAAACTCCCATCCTGGGGCTAGTGGCAAGTCTGACAGCTCAGCCTCCACTTCAGGTCGCCATCTGGACCTGGTCTCCACACCCACGGCCTTGACCTTGACCTCAGGTCCAGGCTTAGCTTCCTTCCCTCATCGTGAAGCCTAAACTCAGACCTGGACTTGGCCCCTGACTTCTGTGGCTGGTTTCAGAACTGGGTCCACATCTGGAGCAGCCTTCGGGTCCTTGAAGGTGGCCTCTGTACCGCTGGCTTCCGGCTTCATCACCCTGTGGAGAAGAGATCCAGCTTGCGATCAGAGGCTCCTGTTTTCATGTCTGGGTCCCCACACGACAGTCCCAACGACCCCTTCCTGCACGAACACCCTTTCTTTTCTACTCCCCATACTGACCCTGGTAATGCAGGTCTCTCACCCGCTTCTTTCCTCCCACCAGTTCCTGGAAATTACAACCTTATCTGCCCAAACCCTGTGGCAGTGTCCTTAACAGTCACAAACTCAGAAATCTATACTGTAAACCAGGCGCTGCACACCTGTAATCCCAGCACCCACTCCACGAGACTGAGGCAGGAAGATTCAAGTTTAATCCTAGCCTGGGCGGCTAATGACATAGTAAGACCTTGTCTCTAAATAATCTTTAAAAGGTCTGCGGGTATCATTTAATAAAAAAAAACAAAAACAAAAACCTAGTGAGCAACCCCAGAGTCTTAACTCCAGACTGCTTCTATGCCAGCCAGTTCCTAGGGAACTGAACAAAAGAGAAGACCACCACTGGAGGGGTAAGAAATGGAAGAGCATCCCTTCCGGAGACCCCCTCCTGTCCAAAACCTCTGTGAATACAAAGCAAGACTGCGCCATCACCAAGGTCCCTAGGAGAGGGTCCCCAGGGGAAGGGAGAGGACCAAGCCCTCAGTGTCCCTTCCCTGTGGTGGGTCGCCAGGGCAAAAGGAGGCGGGTGTGTGTGTGTGTGAACAGAAACAAAAATACTGTACCATGGACAGCTCTCCAGGCCTGGAGGTTACTCCTTGGCCAGTCAAACCCTCTTCTTTCTTTTCTCCTGCCTGGATTTATTTCCGCTTCTTACAGGGTGACTTGGGCTCCACTCCAGGACAAGGTGGTGATTTTTTTCCCCCAGTACTGGAAACTGAATTTAAGGCCTTTACACTGAGCTACATTTGCAGTCTCCATTTTTATTGATTGATTATTTTGCAGTACCAGGGGTCGAACTTGGGCCCTGTGCATCCAAGGTTGGTGCGGTACCACTTGAGCTAAATCCCCAGCCAGCATTTTTATTTTTATTTTATTT
>PVIC010017837.1:0-32271 GCA_004025085.1 Thryonomys swinderianus
CTATGGTGCCCAGGCAAGCCTCGAACTCAGCAATCCTCCTGCCTCTGCCTCCCGAGTGCTGGGATGACAGGCATGAGCCACTATGCCCGGCTGATCTCCTTTTTAAGAGTACTGTAGTTTTCCATGTAGATGTCTTTTTCTTATTTTGTTAGATTGATTCCCAGGTATTTCATTTTTGGGGATGCTGTCGCGAAAGGTGTTGTTTCCTCAATTGCTCTCAGTGAGTTTATTATTCATGTATAGGACTGCTATGGATTTTGGAGTATCCAACTACCCTGGTTCTCAAATTGTGGAGTCTTTTGGTGGCATTTTTAGGGTCTTCTATGTAGAGTACCATGACGTCTGAGAATAGTGATAATTTCACTTTCTTTCCTTATTCCTGCTACTTCTTTCCCTTGTCTACTCGCTCTGGCTAATGCTTCCAGAATGACACTGAATAAAAGTGGTGACAGGACTTCCTTGTGTTGTTACTGATTTTGGAAGGAAGGCTTTCAGTTTTGTCCATTTAGTACGATCTAGCTGTTTCTTTGTCATCAGACTGAGATAGAAACCATCTATTCCAATTTTCTGTAGGTTTTTTTTTTAATAATGAATGGGTGTTGGACTTTGTCAAATACTTTTTCTGCATCTATCAAGAAGATCATATGGTTTATGTTACATTACATTTGTTGATTTGCATATGTTGAACCATCCCTGTATCCCTAGGATGAATATTACTTGGTCATAATGTATATAACCTTCTTGATGATTTGCTGCATTCTGTTTGCTAGTATCTTATAGAGGAGTTTTCCATGTTCAGTAGGGAGATTGGCCTGTAGTGCTCTGTTTTGATTGGATCTTTCTCTGGTTTTGGCATATGTCTGCAACAGTCTGTGTGACTTCCACCTACTTGAACATGCTCCCTGACTTCCTGAAGCTTGAATCTGGCAGCCTCAGGGAGCCATTAGATGGTACAGGCCTGTAATTCTTCTGAGTTCTGAGCTCAGTTTGTCTCTCTCTAAGATGGCTACTGGCCAAAGGCCCTCTCTTAGTTGATATTTAAACCTGAATAACTCACCAGCCACTGCAGTCTGCTGCATCTACTGCTCCATTCCACTGGTGCATTGCTCTGTGGAGCCCTCTCCGGTCACCAGTAGTCACTGTGGATCTACAGGTTGGTATTGCCTCTCCCACACAGTCTGGGCTCTGGGAATAAGTGCTGCCCACCATCTCCTTCTTCTTCACTGAAGTCTCTCTGCACTCTCTCCATGGCTTTAATTCTTGCTTCAGATCCTTCTGGATCCTGGGACCCACTTCCTTTCTTCTTTTCTTCCTCGTGTTGTTTTTATTCCAGTGTCCAGACATCAAATCTCTAAGCAGACCATTCTCTGCTGCTACCACTCTGCCATCCTAGCCACAATCTTTGGAAGGAAGTTTTCCTGGGAGAGATGGTCTTCAGGCTTGGCCTTGAGGGATGGCTGTATTACCTATATGGCTCTTAGTCTACATACTATTTTGTTATCATTATATTAACATATAATCAATTATTAGATTATTAAGCTCTTTGGGGATATATTTTAGATTTATCTGTATCTTCAGTTCTATTTGGGTCTGTAAATAGTAGATATTCAGTAAGAATTTTTATGTATTGTATGTATGAACTAAAAGCCATAAATATGCCTACTACATTCTGTGACCATTATTCTTCACTATAAAAAATCTGTGCCTTCAAAGAAGATACAATGTTGTAGTAACCTAAAGTCAACATAGAAAGTACTTAGTAACTATAGAGGTGATCTCTATGAGAAAGATGAAATGAGGATTCTGTGTAGGGAGAGGTAACATCTGTTAGGGGTGTTAGCAAAAATGGAATAAAGAAAGACTTGGAATTTTGGATTTTGAATTTTGTAATTGATTGAAGGAAGTTAATATTTTGATGGGCAATAAGGCAAGTGTGGTATTTATAGACAATGGAATACTAATTTACCACAAAGAAAGATACAGTTGAATAATTTCTACGAAAGTAGATGCAATTGGAGACCATTACTTTCATTAAAACATATTGGACATGCAAATTGAAATATCGTATTGCTTCTCTTGTGTGAGAAACCCAAAGGGTAAATAGGAGCATAATGTTGGACAGATACCGGGAAGTGGGAAGAATATATGCTCAGATGGGAAGGGGAACAAGGGAGGGGGAGGGAAGGAAGGGAAAAGGAAAAAAGAATAGAAGTAAAATAATGGAAACAAAGCCTGTGTAAATGGGGAGAAGAAAGGCTGATGGGGATGAGACTTGAAAAATAGAAGAATTAAGATATATTATGTACATGCACATATAAAAATTTCCAGTGATGAATGTGATTCGTGTGTATGACAAATAGGTGCTAATAAAAAATAAAGTTTAAAATTAAAAAATATTTTGATGGGAAAAATGGAGGTGAGGGTGGGATGTGAATTATAGAGGGTGCAGGATCAACTGAGAGATGGATACAAAATGTGGACAGAATTCTACAATTGATATGATTCTTTTTCAGGAGCAGTGAAGCCTAGCTTCCAATTTCATGGCCAAAACAAAGGATTGTATGGAAGGGTTGTACTGGACTGTGTTTCCCAAGTGTAGCTTCTTTGGAGGCTGAGAATTATTTACAGTGATCCTGTCCCCCCTAATAATGTGGACTTACCTACATTGTGGCAAAGCAGAACAGCTCAATGTTATAGAAAAGTGTTACAGCTCACTGTCATAGCCAAGTGCCACAGTTCTGAGGCACAGCTGAGTGTTACAGCTTAGGATCATGGCTAATGGAATGTGAAGACTAGACAATCTGATGGTTATTTGAAGAAATGGAGAAAAACCTTTATTACACCTGTGGGCTCAGAGAAGTTCGTACTTGAAGTCTGAGCTCCCTTATAAAGGGATCTACAGGATACCCGAGCATGCTCACTAAGAGAAGGTAGAGTGGTTAAGAACATTCCTGAAACACTGCCCAGTAAGCATGGTCACTGAAGCCGAGGGGGCGAAGTTATAGAACATTCTCACAAGGGGGCGGAGCTTAAGCGAACATTCCTGAAAGGCAGGTGAGCATGCTCACTGAAGGGGAGAAGACTTACAGAACATTCTTACAAGGGGGTGGAGCTAAAAGAACATTCAAGAGAAAGGCGGAGCTAATTGAACTTTCCTGAGAGTTCAGTAAGTTCAGTTATAAAACATTCTTATACACTGGGCAGGAGCCCAGCTGCACCAACTGTTGTTTCCAAAACAAAACGCTCTATAGAAATAAAAAATGGAGGTAAGGTAAAGGCCTGAATTACTATATAGTATTTCTCTAACACTTACAGTCTCTAATGATAGTGGATATAAAAATAAAAGATCCCTTTCCTTCTTTTGGGTATAGAGGACTGGCTGAATTTTAGCCAGGTTCTCTTTTCTTTTAAACCAAAATCAATTTGAAAATATTACTCATGATTTTCTAACTTTGCCTTAGATTAGTTCTGTTGTGAAATAATGTCCCTAAAATCATTTCCAGGGAAAGTTGGAAGCCTTTTTTTTTTTTTTTGGTGGAATTTCTCCAACAACCATCTTTAGCTGAACTCTGTGCTTGCTGACCTGAGACTCAGAGACAAGACCAGCTAAGTCATCGCCTATGGAGGGGTCCTGATTACTGCCGACCTGGATGCTTCTCCTCAACGCTCTTGACTTTGAGCACAGGGATCAACAATTTATTTTAGAAGGCCTCCCCCCTAATCCCTCTTGCAATCCTGAGGGACGTTACCTCAGAATTTATAAACCGTCGCTCAAGAAATAAAATTAGAATAGGCAAAACCAACACTTTCCCAGTTTTTAAGAGTCAGGTGCAGTCGCAAATAGCGGGGATTTTTCTGTTCCTACCAAGCAGTTGGAGGGACCTTCCAGCCTAGAGGCCCCTGAAGGGAGGGATGTGGTTTCCACGGCAACTGTGCCCGGGAGCCGTTGGCTGCGCGGGTTCGCTCCTCCGCCTGCCTGTAGCCCAGGGTACCGCCGGACAGCGTCCTCCAGTGCTCCGCGCTCTGATTGGCTAACCAGGCCGTTCGCTGATTGGCTGCCGCGGGTGCCTCGCGGGCCGTGGCTATGGAGCCGGTGGTGGTTGATGGTTGACCGTTGGCTCAAGACTAGGGGTCGAGGCTCGAGTGATCCGCTCGCGCCCGACCAGACGGCGCGAACTGCGCCTGGAACCCGCTGGGGAGACCTAGTTCCGCTCCGCCATGCCGGCGGGGAGTAACGAGCCGGACGGCGTCCTCAGCTATCAGGTAGGGCCCCGCCTCCCGCCCCTCCCCGGGGCTCAGCCTCCCATCCTCTGCCCACCCTCCTGCCTGCCCCAGCGCGGGCTTCCAGGCCGCTCCCCGAGGGCGAGGGGAGCCGGTCCGGGACGCCAGGGGGCGCACGGGGCGGCTGGGGAGCCGGCCGGGCCGGAGGGGTGACCTTGGGCCACACCTGGGAGCCGGCTCATCCCTGGCGCGTTCCTCGCGACGCCGGCGAGGAGGCTGGACGGCGGCGCGTGGGGACTTCTGTTCTCCTCTGGCCTTTCCCGGTGGGAGAGGCCGGCTGGCCTTGCCATTGTCCCGCCGCCGGAACGTGGGCGAAAGGGTGGTCGGGGACGTTGCTCTGGTCTTTGTGTTTTTATCTCTGGGGGCTTTGGGTTATTACTGGCTCAGAGGAAGAGCCCTCGTTAGGGCGGCCAGCTTGGTGACTCCTCCCCACCGCACAGACCCTTGACAAGTTGCGCGCGCATAGGTGATAGGGAAGTGTTGACGGGTCAGGAAAGGGTGCTTCTTTAAGGGGCTGAGAAAACCAGGATTAAATAATTGGGAATAGCATTGTTGGGGCGACCAACATAAAGAAGCATTGGACAAGGTGTTAGTCTGTAGGTTCAGATCTCACACAGGTTTTGTGACCTTGTGTAAATCCCTTACCTCTCCTAACCCCAGCTCCCTCGTTTATTACAAGAGAAATAGTGGTGTTTGTTTCGTTTACTTGACAGGGCTGTTCGGAGCATCAGAGGAGGTGCTATTTGTGAAAGGCTTTGTGAACTAATGTTTATTGTGTGATATCCAGCGAGTGGTAGCACTGAACTCTCCCTCACTTTCCCTTTCCTGTGCAATCACACTGGGTGATTACTGCCCTGGAAAGCGGGTTGGAAGGTGGGAGCACCGTCAATATAAGTGGATGCCAGAGAAGAGAATGGTGGATCATCTCAGAGAGGATGACAGGTCCCTGAAACAAGTGCCATGTTGACGTCAGCATGCTTTCTAGAAGGAGGCTGAGAAGATGTCCTGAGTCTGTAGCTCCCTCCCTTTCTTCCTGGTAATAATTTGCTACTAAGAAGATCCATAATTTCTTTTCTGCTTTCTCAGTTGAAAAGGAACAAAGCAGGGCGTGGTAGGGTGGGCCAGTAATCCCAGTTGAGGCAGGAGGATTGCAAATTCAAATTTTGCCTGGGCGATTTAGCAAGACCTTGTCTCAAAATAAAAAGTAAAATGACTGGAGACGTAGCTTAGTGTAAAAGCTCTGGATTCAATCTCCAGTACTGGGAGGGGGAAATACAATATCTAAGATTTTGGAAAATCTTTCCATATTTGATCTTCTTAAGACCCGCTGTGTGTATTTAACCTCTGCAGTACAGTGATGAGCAAAAACAGGCACATCGTTGCCTGCCTGGAGCCTGTGATCTCGTGGTAAGGGAGCAGTTACTATTTTCTTCAAGTAATCACACAATTACATGATTGTAAACTGTGATAAATATTTCAAAATAAAGCTAAGTGTTACGGGTGGGTAATCGCAGATCTGAGATGATTTTTTTTTTCGGGACCAGGATTGAACTCTGGCCCTTGTGCTTCCAAGGTAGGCACGGTACCACTTGAGCTAAATCCCGAGCCCTATCTGAGATGATTTTGCTAAGGGTGAAAATTTGGACAAAGATCTAAAGAATGAGTAAATGTCAAGTAAGGGAAAAGGAAGGTCATGCAGGCAAAGAACAGCATGTACAAAAGTCTGTGGCGGAAGGAAACATTGAGAAAAAGCCCATGTGTTAGAGCCACGGGGAGCAGCAAGGAGAGTGACAGAGGACGTACTTCAGGATTGTAGCATACTGGGCCATGGCGTCCCCTGTTAAGGAAGTTGGCATAAAGGAACAAGGGGGTACAACAAGAGGGTTTAAGCAGGGAGAGGAAGGTAGGAAAGGTGAGAGAGGGGCCCAAGAGACAAAAGGATACCAGGACAGAAAATAATTATCTCCTTTACATCCAGCCTGTGAAACTTTCATGGGTTGGAATGAGGAGAGGAAATAGGATCACGTGGGAATAGCAGGACCTCATGAAGGTCACCGTCAGCAATAGGCAGGAGGACAGGGAGGAAAAGAGAATGAAGGTAGAAGGAGAAAAAGAAACGTGATGACACAGTCTGGCTAATTGGTAGTTGCCAAATAAGCCTCCTGCGCACCAGTGAGGCTGTGACCTGGGGAGAAGGACCTTGCAAGGTGAGTAAATTGTGTGATGTTCCAGACAACACTTCTGCTGGTCCGAAGTCTGTGCTGCTTCTCGGGTGTGGATGCTGCTCTGGCCTCGCAGCCATACCCTCTGCTCGTTTTCTTGCCTGGCTCCAACCCATATGGAGACCAGAGAGAGCTTTTAAAAACACAAAGCAGATCATGCCATACCCTGTCTGGAATCCCTTCAGTGCCTTCCTAGAGCACTTTGGAATAAAATCCATGTTCACTGTCATCGATTCCAAGCTGTAACATAATCAGGACCTGCCCATGCCTCTGCGGTTGCCTCTTCCCCACTCCCACACCTTGTACCCTTGCTCTGCCTTGCTTTTTCTTCTTCTTCTTTTTTCTTTTCTTATTTTTAATGTGGTGGAGATTGAATCCAGAGCCTCATGTATGCCAGGCAAACTCTACCACTGAGCTACACTCCAGGCCTTTTTCTAAAGTTCTGAGACACAGTCTTTGAGATGGGCTGACCTCTTACTCCTGCTCCTCTGGCCTTGGGCTTCTGAGGAGCTGAGCTCCTAGGTCTATATCATGGACTGGTTTCTCTTGTTTCTTCAGCAAGGCAAACTCTTTTACAGCTCAGGAGCTTTGAGTTTGGCATTTCTATACCAAGGATGCTTTCTACCCAGGAAGTCATGACTCAATTCACCTCTTCCCAGGAGCCTTGTCTGATCTTCACTCCCACTGACTCTCGTCTTTGTGTGAAACTATTTTCTTCTTTCACCTCCTTCCTTCCTCCCTTCCTTCTTCCCTTCCTACTTCCCTCCCTCCCCTCCCTCATTCCTCCTTCCTTCCTTTCTTCCCTCTTCCCTTCCTTGTTCCTTCCCTCTCTCCCTTCCTGCCTCCTTGCCTCCCCCACTCCTTCTTGCTTTGCTTCCTTCTTTTCTCTCTTCACTAAGAATTGAACCCAGGACTTTTCCTATGGTAGTGGCAAGCACTCTATCCCTGAGCTACAACCCCAGCCCTGCAATTCCATTAAATTCTAAAATACTGGTAATTGTGTACCTTTATTGTTCCCATTTTCCAAGTGGGAAAACTGAGGTGCTGAGAGGTCAGATAAGGGACAGAATTACCTATAGCTCTGCCAAACCCAGGGTTGCCCCTTTTTAAAAAAAAAAATGCCCTTCAGGAGGTTGTAGGGAGGGCAGAGGAATGGGAAAAAATGAGAATCAAGATGTGTCACGCACTGGTACAAACCCTCAACGTTGAATGTGATCACAATGTATATATAAAATGTACCAATAAAGTCAATTAAAAAAAAGTGTGCCCTTAATCACTGCATTAATGCAGCTTGTTTCTTTGAGATTTAGATAAGTAGCCAGATGTGAGTTAGTCCTTATGAACTGTGTGGCCAGGTGCACAAAGGACATATTAGAGTTGGAGATACTAGAGTGAGGGAAGCCAGAGATGAGCCTGTTGGTGTAATTTAGAATGAGTTAATGAGTGCCTGCATTATTCATTTTGATGAGATCTCTGAGGTGTTATTGAAATGTTAAGGACTGATGAGCTCTTAAAGGGGGTAGTAATAGAGAAAGTGGGAGAGACAGCTTTAGGGAAAGTGCCTACTTTGGACTGGAACTGAGGATATCTTGTAGTTTCGCAGTTTTCCAGATTAGCACTTGCAGAACCAGCTAGAATGAAGTACGTGAAGAGAAGGCTGGAGAGGTCTCAGTGCTCAGCATTTGTGCCAAGTAATGCTGCAGCCGAGGCAAAGTTCTCTGAGAAGGGAAATGGTGGAGGGCAATGCAAGTGCGTTTGGACAGTTACAGGCCTCCTCATGGAACATTTTACAGAAATCTTCAGAGTACCAAACCCTGATAAATGGATGATAATTGAGAAACATGGTCAGTGGGAAGAGATTCTAACCATGTGTCTTAAGGTAAACCAGAAAAAAGCCTTTCAAGACAAGAGTTCCTGAAGTAATCCTGAATTCTAGTGCCCAGTGATACTGCATATGTTGGAGTTCAGTAAGTATATGCCTAGCAAATGAATGAATGGCTCAGGAGAGAACAGGTCAGCTTTTCTGAGCGTCATGGTTCGTATGGTAAATAGTGCATAATTGTTCATATATATGTATCTTTTTGAGACAGGGTCTCACTTTGTAGTTCAGGCTGCCCTGAGCTCATTATGTAGCCAAGAAAAGCCTCAAACTCACAGCAATCCTCCTGTTTCTGCCTCCTGAGTGCTGGGATTACAGGTGTGAACCACCATGCCCCACAGTGTGGTGTGTGGTATTGGGGACTGAACTCCGGACCTTGCACTTTTGAGGCAGGTACTGGAATCACTGAGCTAAATCCCCGGCCTGTTCAATATTACTAAATATTACTAAATCCCTGTTCAATATTACTGAATAAAAGCATCGACCCTCAATAGCAGTTTCCCTCCAGGCACATTGCAGTATACCTCTCCACTCTTCTCCAACGTGCTGGGTGATATGTGAGAACTTGGGGGCTGTGGCCCTTCTCTACCTGGGGACCTTGAGGAAGGAAGATGTGGGCTCACTTGCCTATCAGAAATTTGACCCGAGAATTGGGGGACAATTCAGGCTGGAAATTATTTCCTTTGGAATCTATAGATAATTGTCTTAGGTCAGGATTTGCCTTAGTAGAGTAGGCAGGGCTCACGGTAGTAATCAGAACAAAGAAAAGCAATTGTGTTTATTTCATATCTGCTGCAAGGTTACAGCAACAGATGTGGTTGCTGCTGATAAGGAAGTAACAAGTTTACATTGGTCTTGGTATTTAGGAAGTCATTATATGTGTACAGTATTAGTTTCCTCTTGCTGCCATAAAAATGTACCACAAATTTAGTGTCTTAAACAACATAAATTTGTCATCTTACAGGTCCTCAGTTGAGAGGTTTCACACAGGTCTCATTCCTTCAAAATCAGTGTGTTGATGGGGCTGTTTCTGGGGGATCCATGAGAGAATTGTCTTTTCCAAATTCTAGGGTTTACATTCCTTGGCCCGTAGTTCCCTTCCTCCAACCCTTCTCATGGGC
Organism: Thryonomys swinderianus; assembly: GCA_004025085.1. Lineage (NCBI taxonomy): Eukaryota > Metazoa > Chordata > Mammalia > Rodentia > Thryonomyidae > Thryonomys > Thryonomys swinderianus. The sequence continues at coordinate 9,504 of PVIC010017837.1, forward strand.
TGTGAAGTCTGAAGCAGTAGCACAAGAGGGACCTTCTTATTTTGTTGCTGGATATTTGGATCTAGTAAGGAAGTGACTGTGGGCATTGGAAAGTTGGAAATTTGGGTCAGTGGTGAGGGCTTCGAGGGGCCAGAATTCAGAGGCTCTGCTAGTTGAAAAGGAAGATGGAAATTAATCAGAGGGTGCAGAGCAGTAGGAATTTGGTCAGGAAGAGGACATTTTGGCATATGGAGTTCTGGAGCACTAAGGATTTTCAAGGTAATAATGTGGATCTTGAGCTGTTTTTGCTAAGGTCTTTAATCCATGATTAGGTGATCTGAACTTTAATATATGACTGGCTTCTTTGGTTTTGGCAGTATTAGTGTATCATGTGTGTGTGTGTGTGTGTGTGTGTGTGTATGGTTTTTTTTTTTTGAGACAGGGTATTGCTTTGTAGTTCAGGTTGGCCTTAAGCTTGTTATGTAGCCTAGGCAAGCCTCAAACTTAGCAGTCATCCTGCCTCTGCCTCCCAATTCCTGGCATTATAGGTGTGAGCCACCATGCCTAACATTGTGGTATGTGGTACTGATTGCTGAGTCAGTACCACATGGCGTGAGTCACCATGCCCAGTATTGTTGTATGTAGTTACCGGGGATCGAACCAGGGACCTTCTGCTTACTAGGCAGGCACCGGAACCACTGAGCTAAATCTCCGGCCCCAGTATATCATGATTTTAAGAAATAGACTTGAGTCTTCCTATCTCACTTAACTCTTGTGAGATTCTACTTAGCTTTGATTTAGGCCTGTTTTTAGGATTTTGTTTGTTTTGTTTTCCTTTACAGGGTCTTGCTATATAGTGTAGCTGGCCTTGAACTCAATATGTACTCCAGGCTGGCCTCAAACTCACCGTAATCTTCCTGCCTCAGCCTCCTGAGTGCTGGGATTACAGGCAAGTGCCACCACATCTGGCTTTTGTTTTAGGGGTTACATGAGGTATATTTAGTAAGTGCTCAGGATTAATATTTCTCTTGAATCCAGTTGTATCAAATTGATTTTCTGATTGGAAGTCCTAGAAGTAGAGCTGGGGATATAGTTTAGTGAAGAGTGTTTGCCTAAAATCCCTGGAAGTTATCTTTATATTTGTTGATTTTAAAGTGACTAAATGTATCAGAACTCCATATACACCCTCCTTTAGCTCTGGTGGAGATAAAGCTTGGAGGGGTGGGAGAAGGCCATTATGTATAATCTCTGAAAACACTGGATTCTTAGGGAGGAAAATGAAAGGGATCTTTGAGGTAAAAATTCAGCAACAAGATAAGGTTCAGTTGGGCAGGTCCATTTTTACAGGTCCAGGGCAGAGCAACAGGGACAGTGCGGCAAGGAGAAGGCTCTAGGGGGGCTCTGCGCCCCACAGGCCCCTCCCTGAAACCTCTGTGGCTGTTTTCAGGACTTGGGACTGTTATGTAAGACTCAGCTCTGTCCCTGCCTTTTAAGTTGCCTATTACTGTAAGACGTTGTTCTGCTACTTGGCTATAATTCATTCATCTCTGAAAGTTTATAGCAATGCTTTCTCTCTCAAGACTTGTCTTTTTAAAAATTAATTCATTTTATTGGTACATTTTAAATATGCATAGTGATAACATTCATCATGGGGGATTTGTACCTGTATATAATATATCTTGATTTTTTTCCCTTTTCTACTCTCCCTTCACTCCCTTTCTCCTTCTTGTTTACAAAAGCTATCTCCATTATTCATTCTATTCTCTTTTTTCCTCTTCCTTTCCTTCCTTTACCCTTCTCTTTCTTGTTATCCTTCCCATTTAAACATTTTCTTCCTATTTCACAATATCTATTATACATTTTGGTCCTTATTTACCCTTTTGGGTTCTCATACCAAAGAAAGTGCAGTATTTGAATATGTGTGTCTGATATATTTTCTAAAGAGTGTGGTCTCAAAGTGTATCCATTTACCTAGAAATGTTTCAAGCTTATCCTTCCTTGTGGCACAGTAGTACTCCACTGCACGAAAAATCCACGTTTCTTTATCCATTCATCAGCTGATGGGCATTTGGGCTGTTTCCAACATTTAGCTATAACAAATTGCCTCTATAAACATGTCTGTGCATATATCCTTGGTAGGATGCTTTTAATTCTTTTATGAACAAACCATGAAGAAAAATAGCTGGATTGAATGGAGCCTTGAGTTTCAGTTTTTTGGGAATCTCCACACCGATTGTCATAGTTGCACCCACTCCTACCCACAGTGGAGAAGGGTTCCTTTTCTCCACAGCCCCTTCAGCATTTGTTATTGGTTAATTTCTTTTCTTTTCTTTTCTTTTTTTTTTTTTGCTTTTTGAGACAGGGTCTCGCTTTGTAGTTCAGGCTGGCCCTGAGCTCACTATGGTGCCCAGGCAAGCTGCTGCGAACTCAGCAATCCTCCTGTCTCTGCCTCCCGAGTGCTGGGATTACAGGCGTGAGCCACCACGTCCGGCACTGTGGTATGCGGTATTGATTGTTGGTGGGCGTGAGTCTCCACGCCCAGCATTATATGTGGTTACCGGGGATCAAACTCAGGACCTTGCGCTTGCGAGGCAGGCACTGGAACCACTGAGCTAACCCTCCGGCCCTATTGGTTAATTTCTTAACAACCATTCTTTCTGGAGTGAGATGGTATTACTTTCATTTGCATCCCTTGAATGATCAGTGATGTTGAACTTTTTTTTTTTTGAGACAGGGTCTCTGTAGTTCAGGCTGGTCCTGAACTCACTATGTAGCTCAGGCAAGCCTTGAACTCAGCAATCCTCCTGCCTCTGCCTCCTGAGTGCTGGGATTACAGGCTTGAGCCACCATGCCCAGCATTTGTGGTATGTGGTACTGATTGCTGGAGGGCATGAGTCCCCATGCCCAGCACTGTATGTGGTTACCAGGGATTGAAATAGGGACCCTGCACTGGCTAGGCAGGTGCTGGAACCACTGAGCTAAATCTTCGGCCACATTTTTTCATATGTTTATTTGCTATTTCTACTTCTTTACCTGAAAAATTTCAGATTACCATTTTTGGATTGGGTCTTTATATTTGAGGGGTCTGGGTCTGCGTTTTTTTGTTTTTTGAGCTTTTTATATTTTCTAGTTAGTAATCTTTTGTCTGAGGAACAGCTGGCAAGAAGTTTTTCACTCTCTGTGGGTTGTGTGTTCACTCTGTTGGTGGTTTCTTTTGTTGTGCAAAAGCTTTTGAATAAGATGAGATTCTGGTTTTTGATTCTTTGTGACATTTCCTGTGTAATGGGGTTTAGTTTACAAAGTCTTTGCATATACCAGTGTTTCAAGATTTCTACCTATTCTTCAATTTTCCGGCAGATTTAGTGTTTCTGTTTTATTATTTAGATCTTTGATTCATTTTGATTTGAATTAGCGATGGTGAAAGACATGGATCTAGTTTTAATCTTCAGCATGGGCATACACAAGGCAGTTTTCTCTGTTCCATTTATTACATAGGCTGTCTTTCTTCCAGTGAGGGTGTTTGGCTTCTTTATCAAAGATAAAGTGTCTGAGTATGTCTGGAATTGTTTCTGCATTTTGTAGTCTGTTCCATTGATCTTTGGACCTGCTTTTGCCCAGTACTGTGCTGTTTCTATCACAGTGGCTTTTAGTATAATATAAATATAATACAGTATAATATATAATATAATACAGTATAATATATAATATAATGTTGCTGCCCAGGATTGCTTTTGCTTTTTTGTGTCTCTTCTGATTCAAAATGCATTTTTGGATTGCGTTGAGGTCTAGGAGATGATGCATAATGTTGTACTAGCCTCCAGTGGTGGGGCAGGAGCTGCCGGCAGAGAATGGGAGCCCAGACAGAGAGCAGAGCTCAGTGAAGAAGGTGTCTCCAGTGCTGAAAACACTGTACAGTCTCCAAGGCCAAACAGTGTGGGGCAGGGTGGGTGAGAGACAGGAATGAATTAGAAATACAGTTCAAAGGGTTACTTCATAATAAAAGAGAATTAATTCCCTGTGGGCACATGTTAAAGGACTAAAGATATATTGAATAGGTAAATAAATAAATCTGAAATTTGAAATATGAGCCAACACATGGTTCCATGAGTCAGAATAAATGGTTGAGGACTGAGTGTTACGTTTAGAAGGAAGGTCAGTTTGACTTTAGGCACATGGATCTTGAGGTTCGGGGCCTCCATGGTTCATCAAGTGCTGAGCTACAGTTTCAGGCTATAGCTGAAATTTATAAGATCCAAGAGAAGGAAACAAAGGGTCAAGAGCTCTTCCTGGGGAATTAAGGTTAGAAGAAGAAGAGTCTTAGGATGAAACAGAAGAGAACTAATCAGAGGAGCAGGATGGAGAATTTCAAAGGCAGTGTCATAAACATTCAAGTTCTGGACAGAGATCAAGAAGACCAGTTTATATTTAATGAGACAACATGCTTGACAACATTTGCAAAACGCCAAGTCATTATAAAGATATTTAGGTGGAATACAGGGGAAAAGACATGGTGTCTGCGGTCTCAGACCTGAACTCAGTGTTAGTTTTAATCTACCATTTACTGCATTTAGTCTACCTTTTACTGCATTTGTGACTTGGGTCACAGTAATTTAATATTCTCTACATCTCAGACAGTTCATTAATAACATAAGAAAGAAAGTGACCGCTATGTTTGCATCTCAGGGTTATTCTGCAGTTCAAATTAAAAAAATATGTAAACCATTGTGTTTTTCTCCCTCTCCCCCAGGTATCTCAAAAGGGTCTGATGTATACAAGGTACCTCAAGTATTTAAACAAATGTGCATATTAGCATGTCTCCTTACTTAACTTGTGTTTAAACAGAGACCAGATGAGGAAGCTGTGGTGGATCAGGGTGGGACCAGTACAGTTCTCAACATTCACTATGAGAAAGAGGAGTTGGAAGGTAAGAACTGCTGTTTTGCTTTACTTTGCTTCGTTTTGTTTTATTTTTTGTGATGGGGAAGGTGCCAGGAGGCAGCCTAGTATGAGAACAGATCTGGCTTTACCATCAGGATACCTTGGTTTAAATCCTAATTCTTTCTAGATGTAAGATCTTGGGGGAAAAAAATCACATAATTTTTTTGCCTCAATTTTCTTGTCTATTAGATAAAAGCAAAGACAACAGTCTGCCTGAGTGGAATATTATTAAGGTCTGGTCAAGAACTTATGATACACTGCTCTGTAGGTACTATATGGGTTAGAAGTATTAACAAGTAACCTATCCCTTGAAAATATGAAGTACATGGTTCAGTCCATTTATTCTTGTTTGACACTACTTGGAAATACAAGTATGTGGAAAATTTTAAGAGAAAATAAAATACAAATACTTTTAAAAACTCAGTTTGGTTTTAGAAGTCTCTTTTTAAACCCCATTTCTCATATTTGTTCTTCCCTTTCTAACTATATCCATTTCTGCGTAGTGTTTTCATCTAAACAATTGAAGAGGAAAAACAGGAATGCACCTATGCCATACTCTCTAACAGTTAACAATACAAAATTTTATAAAAACCCAACTGACTGTGTCTCATTTACCTTTTTAAGTCTCTTTTTCCTTTCCTGGCCCCCACCCCCAGCTCCCCACCTGACCGGTGCATGGGGTTCTTTTGCTGTTCTCCCCATGAGGCCTCATTGGAGCTTTAGCAGGAGGGCTCGCACCTAGTCATGGTGTCTGATTAATGACAGCATTTAATTTTCTGAGAGGAAGCCTTGTGTCCAGTTCAGCTATTTTTTTTCCTCCTTTGAGCCACGTTTGGCTCAGAAGCCTTTGTGAAATATCTGCAGCACTGCCTGCACAGTTGAAGGCTATGATACAGCAACTTTCTGACGCCTGGGACAGCGTGTGAAATGTTCTCTTCCTGCTGCTTGTTGCCATGACGGATTTTTCATCAAAGCTGTGCAAACCCCAGAGAAAACTTGCCCTTCGGCAGGGGAGAGAACAGAATCTGTAGAGAGAGGCTGGGTCAGCCCCTGGCCTGTTACTGTGAGATCTCCTGTGGGTGGCTCTATGGGGCTCAGTGGTGTTTGGCTATGTCAAGGTCAAGGCTTACAAGTTATTTTGACCCGATGGGTGAAGAGGAAATGGGGGTTTCAGCAAATGGGAGAAAGTGGGAAGAGGAAAGAGTGTGATGCAGGAAGCTATTTAGAATGTCCCTCCGTGTTAGGGATTAAACGAGACACCAGTTATACAAATTGACTTTTTCTACCTGGGACTTGGCAGGTATCATGATTCCGATTCTACAAAGAAGAAACTGCTCAGGATCATCTAGCCTAAAAGCAGGGAAAGCAGGATAGAATCCTGCTCTTTTCGTTCTCCCACACTGTTTGCAAAGAGAGAGCAATATCCACGTTAACCACCTAACCTCAGTGTCTTGCTCTATTACGTGGACATTTTAATGTGTCACTCCTGCCTCTTACTCTGTTCGGATAATCCTCTTATCTCTCTAACCTCTCATTATACCTTGGGGTGGGGGCACGTAACCATCTGTTTTGACAGCTCCAGGAATAATTCACTGGACCTTTGTCCTCAGCGAGAGGTAGCTGTTTATGAACACATTTCTGTCTACTTAGAAATAGAATAATAAACCTGGCCAGGCTCTCTTGGATCGCAAGGACTAGGTTCCATTCACAGAAGTTAGCTGGAAATTGGCAGCAGCAGTGTCTCCCAATGACATCATCTGTTCCTAAGCGTGCTTTATTTTGCTGTAAAAGAAAGCTGCATATGAAGACGGCATTACTGGAGGATGGTATGTTGGGAAATGGTCCTTTCTGCCCAGGCCTCTCTGAAAACTAGAATTTCGAAATGTTAGCACATATTTTGGAATGTTTTATTCTTTTGCTGTGCTGAGGGTCAAACTCAAGGTTTTACACATGGTCAAGCACTCTTCTGTTGAGCTACATCCCCAAACTGTCTATGTCACTACTTTTTTTTTTTTTTTTTTGAGCCAGGGTCTCGCTTTGTAGTTCAGGCTGGCCCTGAACTCACTATGTAGACCAGGCAAGCCTCAAACTCAGCAATTTTCCTGCCTCTGCCTCCTGAGTGCTGGGATTACAGGCGTGAGCCACCATGCCCGGCACTGTGGTCTGCAGTATTGATTGCTGGTGGGCGTGAGTCACCACGCCCAGCATTGTATGTGGTTACCGGGGAATTGAACCATTGCTCTTGCAAGGCAGGTGCAGGAACCACTGCGCCAAATCTCCGGCCCTATATTACTACTTCTTAAAGAAGCACTACATGCAAATGAAGAAAAAATTGTGCCCACTACCCAGGCCTTGAGAGCAGCCCTGAAGAAGAGCAGAGGGAGTTAGGATTGATGCAGAGTTGGCCATGCCCTGGATCCCTCCACCTCTGACTCACTTTGACATGTAATCTTTTTTTGTTTTTTAGACAGGGTCTCACTTTGTAGTTCAGGCTGGCCCTGAGCTCACTGTGTAGCCCAGGCAAGCCTCAAACTCAGCAATCTTCCTGCTTCTGCCTCCTGAGTGCTGGGATTACACGTGTGAGCCACCACGCCTGGCACTGTGGTATGTGGTACTGATTGCTGGTGGGTGCGAGTCACCATACCCAGTATTGTTGTATGTGGCTACTGGGGATCGAACTCAGGAACCTTGCACTTGCCAGGCAGGCGCTGGAACCACTGAGGTAAATCTGCAGCCCCTTGACATGTATGTAATCTTAAGGCCTAAGGAAGCAGCTGTCAGGATAGTGATGGCTTTTAAAGGCATGGAATGAAATCAGTCTCACTTTAATAGAAGACAGGCTAAATGGTATTTTGATTTCTGTGGCCATAGAGAACTCTCCAGGTCTTTCCCCCACTACCCACATGGTAAACCATTCCCTTACCTCGTTTTCACCACAACTGCTGAGACTGAGTGTGGGATATAGTTAAAAATGTAAATGTGGGTCTTTTTGGATAAGCTGATTTTATCACTAAGAAAATATACACTAAGCCATGATATTGATGTCTGTCTGTCTATTTATCTACTTATCTGAATTAAAAAGCAAACATTAATACAACATAATGGGGAAGACTCAAGAAGAGTAATAGTTTATGACATGCTTCCATGGACTTTCACAGTCCCAGAGGAAAACAATGGTTGCTTTAGTTAGAGAAATGACTTTTTCCATTTTTTTCTGACAGATCATTATTCCTGATTAACTAGATTTATGAATATCAGAGTAAGTTTAATGCTTACTAATAAGTTTTTAACAGAGCTATTTATTTACAACCTTAAAAAAAGCTGGCATCTGTTCCACATGTTAGCTTTCCCTTTGGGGTTATTGACTTTGAGTCCATTGTAAACCCAGAGGAGGAGAGCATTCTTTTTGTATGTACTAATGGGCTCTCTATGAGCACTTGGTAGACAGTGCGCATGTGCAGCACTCTACATTGGTAAGCCCAGTCTCTGTCTACAGTAGGGGTCACACCTGTGGTTTCTGTCCTTCTCCATGAGATTCAGTGCCAGTTCACTGATGATTGCTCTCTAAGTTTGTATATGTTCTATGCTTATTTTAAACATATATACTAATGTTACATCTTTTTCAGGAGTTTTACTAATGTGTACTTAGCCCCAGTAGATGAGGTGAGACACTGACTAATAGAAAGAATGAAGAATTAGACATGAAGAAATGGCATTTGAGTGAGTTGGTAGACAGAATGAAAGAGACAAAACTATGGGGAGGACATCATCAAATGACCAGCAAAGTGACCACTGTAAGATTACTTTGATGAGGTGCTGGGGACTTAGCCCAAGTGGTACCACACCTACCTTGGAAGCACAAGAGCCTGAGTTCGATCCCTGGTACTACAGAAAAAAAAAAAAAAAAAGATTACTTTAATGAGGTCCCTGGACTGCCAGAAGCTGGTTAGGTGGATTGGACTGTATTGTTGCTGTATTCATTTCCAATGATTTGTGGGTTTGTTATCTTTTCTGACAGATTCACTCAGAAAATTCAAATTCCTGCCTCTGAATCCCTAGCCTAGAAAGTGATTTCTAATTTTCTGACATGTGGTCCTTCTTTACACTGATCTTGTTTTCATTTCTGGCTATCTCTTTGGTGTTTTCAAAAGGCAGACAGTCTTCCTTCTCTTAGATGTAAGCTTTATATTCCTACAGAAATATCGAAGGCATCTGAAGGTTATCTTCTCCATTATGCCTCACACCTGCCTAGTGGGAATTTAGATATCCAGTAAAATTATGCATTTTTCATTCAACAAACATTTACTGAGCCCCTTCTGTTGTCCCTCTCTGCAGCAATAAGCAAGAATAGTGAGAACATTTAAACCTCTGTGCCAAAAAATGACCTAGACAGAAACTTTCCTATGACTAAAACGTTAGAACCTGGGGTCTCGACATCTGAGTAAGAGTTCACATGATCCAACCTCCTCGTTTACTTTAATAGTGGCATTGAGTAAATGAACCAGTAAGATGAGACCTAATAACACATGGTTGAATACTGACTCCTTAATATCTCTTTAGAATATAGTTGAAATTAGATAATTCTAGCAGGGTGAGCCTAGTGGAAGTATTTGCAGTGTGCTCAAAGTAGAGGCATGGCCTGGACTCTGGGGGTGGCAGGCGGCCAGTAGTTCAGAGAAGGGGAAACTTGAAAGTCATCCTTTAGTGAGGCTGTTGCTTACCCAAGACTAGCTCTACCTAGATGTACCAGATTTACCACTCTTAGGCCACCATTTTAGGGGCTATTTGAAGTGATTCTCTAGTATCTAATTGTGTTTTTTGTGGATTCTTCATGGATCTACTCTTGCCTATGTTTCTATCCTCTATCTTTTCCTCTCCTTTCCACCACATCCCAAGCCACCGGCTGTCCCTTTGCCTTGTGTTCACGCTCATCCCAGCATACAGCCTGTGCGCTTGATCTTCCCTCTCCTTAGAATGTTCTTCTCCTAGGTCTTCTCATGGCCTCTCCTCAGATGGCCCCTATAATCATCTCAGCTAAAGGCTCCCCCACCAAAGACCCTCTAGTACTTGATCTTTGATTCTTAGTAAATATCAATATTTAAAACTATATTTATATTTGTAGTACTTGGGATTGATCCTAGGACCTTGGACATTTTAGGCAAGCATTCTAGTTTTGTTTATTATTATTTCCAGTACTGGTACTCAAACTTAGGACCTTGTGCTTGCCAGGCAGTTGCAGTGCCATTGAACCAGATTCCTGGCCCTAGGCAAGCATCCTAGTACTAAACTGCATCCCTAGCCTCTCTTTTTTTGTGTCACTAGGAATTGAATTCAGGGTCTTTGTGCTGAGCTATATTCTCGACCCTTTTTAACATTTTAAATATTAAGACAGGGTCTTGCCAACTTGCTACATTGCTCAGTCTGAGCTTGAACTACCCTCCTGCCTCAGCCCCCTACAGTGGTGGGATCACAGGAGTGTGCCACTATTCCTGGATCCCAGCCCCTTTAAAATTTATTTTATTTTGGACAGAGTCTCACTAAGTTGCCTACACTGGGCTTAAATTTGTAATTTTCCATACTTAGCCTCTCCAGTAGCTGGGATTACAGGGGTGTGCTACCATGCCTAGAGAAATAATATCTTCTTGTTTTTATAGTGCTTGTCTTTCCTACCCAGAATATACATCTTGAAGACTTTGTGTCTGTATTCCTTTGAACAGGTATAATTAAGTGACTCCATTCTACTGTTAATGCCATCTTAATTCCATAGGATGGTATTCAGTTAAGTGTGTGTGTGTGTGTGTGTGTGTGTGTGTGTGTTTTGTTTCTGGGCATTGATTTTAAGGAATGCTGGGCTATATCTCCAACCAATAGCATTTTGTTTTGAGACAGGGTTTTGTTAAATTGTCCATTCTGGCCTTGAACTGTTGTCTTCCTGCCTTGGCCTCTCAAGTAGCTGGGTGAATAGGAGTCCACAATCTAATTTAGTAATTTCAGCCTTTGTGTACTTTATATTGATAATGGTAGAGGTCTGGATTTCACATCTTAGCAGATAATCTCCTTTGGCTCTATACTTCTCTTTCTGTGAAGTAAAGAGGATTACATTTCATTCAGAGATCTGCCTGTCAGAAATGTCCTGAGATGAGCAGGAGGCAGTGGTAAGACTACACCGAAACAAGAAGAGGGTAAGAGGTGATGCTATCAAATATTAAATACTATGTCCTTCTGCCTGTCTACATCCTAACAAGTCTCAGATCTCTTCTAAGAGTTTCTATTTTCTTTTGTATTATCATTTTGGGGTTTGGCAGAGCGAGGAGGGCAAAGAAAAAAAGAAGAGGAAATTGGCAAAGGAGTATTAGAGTGGCCCTCAAAACATGCTATTCCACATGGAAGTGGGGAGCACTACCAAGGAAGTCAAATGTGGTCTCAGGAAGCTTAATGGCTGAGAAGAGAAGATGAACATTTGGTAACTCTTCTTGTAGAGTCCTCTTTTCTGGGAAGTCATCCCACTTACTCTCCATTCCCAGATCTCTTAGGGCCTTCTCAATGCCCCTCGTGCCCTGCTGTGTGAGTACTTCTTCTACTGTAAACATATTCACTTTGGGGGCTGGAGATTCAGCTCAGTGGTTCCGGCACCTGCCTAGCAAGCACAAGATCCTGAGTTTGATCTCTGGTAACCACATACGATAGTACCAGGCGTGGTGACTCACACCCACCAGCAATCAGTAGCACAAACCACAATTGCCAGGCATGGTGGCCCACGCCTGTAATCCTGGCACTCGGGAGACAGAGACAGGAGGATTGCTGAGTCTGAGGCTTGCCTCGGCTACATAGTGAGCTCAGGATCAGCCTGAACTACAAAGTGAGACTGTGTCTCGAAACCAGAAAACAAACAACAACAACAAAACCATGTTCACTTTGGTACCATGTTCCTTTAGGTAATGTGCTCCTTTTGCAGCTTCTTTCAGATCAGAGGCCTTTAGGTCAGATTATGTATTCCTGAGGAGGTCTTAAGGGGGTTACATTCCTGGAGGCACTTAGGAAATATTCGCTATGTTGGACATCTGTAGAGCATTGCCAGTGTGTAAGACAGTATGTGGGCATTCTGCAAAGAATGTCTGCCCTAGGACCTTGAAGAGCTTGCAGATGTGTAGTGAGGGACAAGACAGCTGTTCAACTTAATGGTGAGGCAGAAAACTCAATTCGGAAAAAAACAGTGATACTTCGGTTTATGGTCTTAATGCTTTCTGTGATTCTGGTTGCAAAACAAATTGGACAAGAACTACATCAAATTTAATAGTTAGATTGAATGTTGACCTTATAGGAAAACTTGACTTGATTCTTATCCAGTTTAGTTTGTGATCAGAATCATGGAAAGAATTAAGTTTGTGAATTGAAGTACCGCAGAAAATGCATTCAAGAAGTGCTAGCCAAGGGCTCTGGGTATTTAGAGGAAGAAGGTAACACATCTGGTAAGGAAAATCAGAAACTTTACCAAGAAAGATGCATTTGCAGTGAATCTTGGCTGAGTGCACCAAGTCAGCATTCAGAAAGCATCGGCACAATTGTGGAACAGCACTTTGGGCTCAGGAGAGAGAGTGTAAAGGGAGGGTAGATACAGCAGCCCAAGCCCCAAGAAGATGGAGTCAAAGCCTGGCCATTTTGTTGCTGGGGTAGGTACAGAAGGCGTATTTGTCTAGATTTTTCTCTAGAATGTTCACTCTGTGTGAGCATGGAGGGACTCCCTTTCATCTCTGTTACGGTAATTACTCAGTGCTTTTAGATGATGTGCTTTTATTCGCACATTAAATGTATATAATTATATAAGTTATATACATGTATATACATGTATATAACTCCTAAGGAGACAAGATTAGAAAAAAAGGCTGGGGACTGTGACTGAAGAGTCCTGAGTTTGTAGAGGTGAGCTATATATGGACAGAGTTGTGACAGAAGGATTATTTTGTGAGGTTAAATTAGTGAGGGACGGAGGAAGGAGGCCCTGCTTCGTCAGAGTGGGAGGAGAGAAAGGCTTGATATCCCTAAGTTGTTAGGGTGTGCCATGAAGGAATGCAGGGACCGAACTGCAAATCTAAGATAACTCAGAGTTTTAAGGGTTGGAAATTTAAGACAGTGGTAATACTATGAGCAGAAATGTAGAAGAAATAAGTATGAACACAATTTTAGGTAGACAGTAAGTTTGCTTTGGGATATGTTGATCACTGTACATAAATACTTGGAGGTCATTGTAGAAGTGAACTTTGAAATCTGGAGAATGAATAGCATTAAGGAGAAGAAAAGGGCCAGCACTGGAAAACTGAGATACTTTCTGTGGTGAGTTGTGGAGGTATTGAGAGGTACTGTCAGATGACTGGAAGCAGCCCAGGTATACGAGCCAGGAGCCCAGGGCTTCAGGGCACAGAAATGCTCAAGAGATTTGGGTATTGCCTGATATAGTACATGCTGTGCTCTCTGGAAAGCTTTTTGAGCTGATACAGTGGAGATGTGAGATGACAGAGATCTGGTGATGAAGTGGCATCTGTATCCCTACTGTGTGTAGCCTCAGTAAAGAATGAGGTCAGAAGATACATGCAGAAGCCATGGAACAAGGAATCAGTGAGGAAAAGGAGTTTGGTTCAATGACTATCCTTGAAAATGGATTGATGGGAGAGAAAGGGTAGGTGGAAGCTTAGGAGAGAAGTTTTGGGATGGTTTCCTTCAAAAATCATTCAGGAGAGCCAGGTGCGGTGAGGCGGGAGGATCACTATTTCAAGGCCAGTTTGGGCAGCTTAACGAGATTCTCTTTCAAAATAAAAGTCAGAAGGGCTGGGGAGGGACATAGCTGAGCACTGGGGGGCCTGCCAAGCCGTGTTCAATTTCTAGTACAGTGGGAAGAAACGGTCAGGAGAAAGCTGTGCAGGGAATGAATGGTGAGAAGAGAATATGGAGAGTCCTGGAAGGGTAGGAGTTCGTGGGGACAAGAGCCACGCTCGTTAGCCTGACAGAGACGCCACCGCAAGGAGGGGTGGGTGTTTGAGGAGAGGACCTCAGAGGATGTGGAGCAAGGCCGCCTGCTCGGAGGGAGGGAATGTGGATGGAGGTGTGGATTGGAAGGTCGGGCTAAGGGCTGAACAGCTCCTGCGGGAGAAGGTGTGGGAGTGGCCTGAGATCAGGAGTGCGGGGAGGAAGCGATCAGTGGGCCGGGAACCGCCGTGCGTCAGGGTCAGGAGTGAGGGTGGCACTGAAGCTGCGGTTCTGGGCTCCGGCCTCAGCAGGGAGCAGGCCGAAGAGCAGATTTAGAGAGGGCGTGGAGGGCAGAGCTAGAGAGGAATGGTGTCGGCTCACCCAGCCTCATGCGCCTTTGGATTTCTAACTAGTCCCCAACTACTGTGCTGGGGTGGGGAAGGAAGCTGTTGTTGACTATACTGTCTGATATATTCTAGACTAGTGATGGCGAACCTATAGCATATGCGGCGGGCACACAGAGCCCCTCTCTGTCAGCACCAAGCCGAGTCAGCCCAGCACCAGCCCAGCAGCTGAGCGCTCTGGTTTAGTTACAGTGCTGGCACTTTGTGATAAACAAGTGATTTTTAGGTTGTAGTCTGGGCACTCAGTCTTTAAATTTTGCCATCACTATTCTAGCCATTGTGTTAAGCATTTTATATGCATTATCTTATTTTCTGCTTATGACAATCCTCTGAGTTTAAATGGTAAGCTTTAGTATGTTTAAAATATTTGTTATTAAAATTTTAAAATAATTTTTATTTTTTTAGGTTATTTGAAACAGGCTCTCACTATGTAGTTCAGGCTGGCCTTGAACTCACTATGTAGCCCAGGCAAGCCTCAAACTCCAGTAATCTTCCTGGTTCAGTCTTACAAGTGCTGAGATTACAGGCATGTGCCACCTCACCTGGCTTTGCATTTTTCCCTTTTTTTATATATATTTACATATATATATATATATATGTGAATTGGTTTATATATATCAGATCCAGATACTTTTTACCCCCCCCCCTTTTAAAAGATATCACAGAGCCAGGGGCACACACCTATAATCCCAGCACTTGGGAGGCAGAGGCAGGAGGATTGCCATGAGTTTGAGAGCAGCCTGCACTACATAGGGTCTCAAAAAAAAAAAAAAAAAAGACATCACAGCGAGATTAACTTGTCCAAGGTCCCATGCAAGTCAATGATGAATTCATGTTTTGGACACAGGCAGGCTGACTTGAACCTAGGCTGTGCTATGTGGTTTCATTGTCTTGAAACAGGGTCTTGCTGTGTAGTCCCTGATGCTCAATTGTGTTCTCACTTTGCTAAGCTGCCTCTGTGGCAGAACTTGGCACAATTGTCATCAAGCAATTATATTATCTTTTTAAAAATCTGGCCCTATAGTATGCAAACATTGTTTCTGTTCTGTTTTGGAACCAGGGATTGAACCCAGGGCATTGCACTTGCTAAAGCCTCTAACTGCTGAGCTGCATCCCTAAGCTCTCAGAGACACATGATTTCTCCAGATCTTTATAACTTTCCTGTGAGATTTGCAGCATGTGCGGGATGAAGGAAGAGACACCTGCAACTCTAAGATTGTTTAATCCTTAGTCCTGGAAGTCTTTGAAGTTTTATCATTCTAGACTTATGACCACCCTTCCCCCTCAAAACTCCCAAAACCAACTGTGACTTTTTTCCTTCTGATAACTATAGTAGGCTCCTGTTATTAAAGGAGTTCTCACTACAGATTTCCTACTTCCTTCCAGGTCACAGAACTCTGTATGTGGGGGTTCGGATGCCACTGGGCCGGCAGGGCCACCGACACCACAGGACCCATGGGCAGAAGCACCGAAGACGAGGGAGGGGCAAAGGAGCCAGCCAGGGGGAGGAGGGCCTGGAAGCCCTGGCTCACGGTAACACCTTCAGGAGGGAATTGGGGGTGGGGTAGTGGCTAAAAGGCTTGGTAAGGCTGAGAGCGTGTGAGGAGCACAGCTGTGTCATCTAGATTCTAGCCTTTTGGTAGGCTTTGCAGAGTTTGCTTCCAAGAAGAAGTGCCTCTAAGAATCAAAGTGTTTTCATGAAAATTTCCCAGTTTGGTACCCACCTTCCAATCCGTACCATAGTAGGTGTACTCCGTTGGCAGAGATTAGCCATTCCTTTTGACCTAACTTGGCAGACTTCTAGATTCTTAGGGGATGTCTACATATAGTCTTAGTTCATAAATCTGTCTTTTCGTAAAAATAGAACCCTGTCTTCAGGACCACCCTGTCTATATTCCCTAAGTGGTTAGGTAAGGCAGGTGCTATTTCTGCTCTGAGCTGAGGCTAGCTGCAGGTCTCTCTCTGGTTGATTTCCTAGACACACCATCTCAGCGTGTTCAGTTCATTCTTGGCACTGAGGAAGATGAAGAGCATGTGCCTCATGAGCTGTTCACGGAGCTTGATGAGATCTGTATGAAAGAGGGCGAAGATGCTGAGTGGAAGGAGACAGCCAGGTGAGGCCCTAAAATCACCCAGAGCAAGATCTGCTAGATCTTGGGTACCTTTTAGTGCATAACAGGTCTGCTTGCCTTTCCTTTCCTTTTGGGTAAAGTGATAGCTGATGTGGGGGCTGATGTCCCAGAGCCTTCTGTAGGGCATCTGATGTTGGTCTGTTTATGATGTCTTTGGTTATCTCTATGAGCTTGGGATTGGTGACATATATGTATAATAACCTACAAGGAGAGCTCTCTCATTTGTTTGAGGTTCAAAGTAGGTTGTGGACCTCCTCTTTGTGTGTGTGTGTGTGTGTGTGTGTGTATTTTTTGAGATAGGGTCTTGCTATGTAATCTAGGATAGCCTTGAACTCACTATTATAGACTGGGCTTGGCTCAAACTTGGGGTGATCCTTCTGCCTCAGCCTACCCAGTGCAGGGGTCACAGGTGGCACTACCATGCCTGACATGGACTCTCTTGACAATATAAGTCTGGTTTACAGGATGCTAAATAGGCCTCCCCCCTTTTTGGTACTGGGAATTGAACTTAGCTTCACATTTGCCAGGCAGGTGCTCCACCATTAAGCTATATCCCCACCTTGATTATAACCTGGCCAAATAGCGCATATTTTCAGATCTTCTCAGTAAGTGAACCATTTGGGTTTTAATTCATGAAAATCCCTGAATTTGTGACTTTGACTTCTTCTGGTACAATTCAATCTCATAGAGACCTTTGATACTGTAGCTAGCCTCACATTCAACTTTCTGGGGTAGTTGTGGAATGACCATGTTTGCATGAGGTGCAGGCCTCAGATACACTGAGGCCATGATTAGCCTGCTCTGGTAACTGACCAGTGATCTTTACTGTTGATATGAAACCAGGTGCCTGGATCCTGAGGAACGGTGAGAGGATTAACTAGTAAAACATGGCCCCAGCTTTCACTGAAACAGCTCTTCTTGGTATTAGCTGTATTGTGGACATTTTCCATGGGGAGAGAGTATTGAACAAACCAATCGACCTGATACCAAGTGAAAAGGCAATTAGTCTTTTGTCATGCAGTCTTTGACTTCTAAAGGTCACATAGAATATTGAACATTGAAAGTCACACAGAACATTTATTACTGTGATTTGTCAATATATCCAAATGACATAAATTAGATCTATTTTTTAAATTTGAATCTTTATTGGCACATTATATATACAAATTCTCAATATTGTGTGTGATCATGATGTGTATATAAATTAGATATATTTTTAATTGTGCAGGTAATGCATATTCATAGAAAGCTAGAAAATAAAGATAAACCAGAAGAAAATGTAATTCTATTATCACATGCATCATAAGGGATACATTTAGTGTCTTATACATGTGTATATTTGTATTTTTATATTTTTCTTTAAATAAAAGTGGAATTAAACTACCCTCAGTTTTTTCATTTTTTAGTTTTTCTATAGGTTTTGCTACTTAATCAGTATGTCCCAAACACACAGATTGGATTTTACAGCGTTTAATATGGCTGTCTGTATATTTTTCTCTTTTGAAAATGCCTTATTTTCCATCTTTGGCATCAAGCTGTTTGTAATGCTTTCAGGTGGCTGAAGTTTGAGGAGGATGTGGAAGACGGGGGAGAGCGCTGGAGCAAGCCGTACGTGGCCACGCTCTCCCTGCACAGTCTCTTTGAATTGAGGAGCTGCCTCATCAATGGAACTGTCCTTCTAGATATGCGTGCAAATAGCATCGAGGAAATTTCAGGTAAGGTTAAGGGAGGGGAAGCAGAAGAAGAACTCTTCCGTAAATTCAGCGATCTATTTATTTCATTTAATAGTGTGTCCTTCAGGTGTATCCATTTGTACACAAATGAATGAATCTTGCTATTCTTTATGGCAGAGTAATACTCCATTTAAAAAAAAACCCACATCTTCTTTATCCAGTCTCCAGTTGATGGATATTTGGGTTGTTTCAAAGATTGGGCTATCACGAACTGAGCTGCTATGAACAAGAGGGTACATCTGTCTTTCCAATGTGATTTTTAAAATTCCTTTGGGAATATTCCTAGCAGGGGGATAGCAGGGTCGAATGGGACCTCTAGTTCTGAGGAATCTAGTTCTGAGATTCTGAGGAATCTCCACAATGGTTGCACAAGTCTGCAATCCCACCAACAGTGGAGAAGGGTTCCTTTCTCCCCACAGCCTTGCCAGCATTTATTGTTGGTTGATTTTGCAATAACGGCCATTCTTTGTGGAGTGAGATGGAATCTCAGTGTTGTTTTCATTTGCATCTCTCGAATGACCAGTGATGTTGAACATTTCTTCATATGCTTCTTGGCTGCTTTGACTTCTGCCTCTGAGAAGTGTCTGTTCATTTCAGATGCTCATTCCTGAATTGGGTCTTTAAACTTGGGGAAACTGATTTGTTTAAGTTATAAAAGGAATAAAGATAGGAAAGGAAGAAGTTAAACTGTCATTATTTGCTGATGATATGATACTCTATATAGAGGATCCTAAAAACTCAACCAAAAGACTGCTAAACTTAATTACCAAATTTAGCAGTGTTGCAGGATACAAGGTCAGTGCTCAAAAATCAACAGCCTTTGTTTACACAAACAACAGACTCATTGAAAGAGAAATTGGGGAGTCAATCCCTTTCACAATAACACCCAGAAAAATGAAATATCTAGGAATCAATCTAACAAAGGAGGTGGAAGACCTCTACTCTGAAAACTATAGGACTCTGAAAAATGAGATAGAAAAGGATATGAGAAAGTGGAAAGACATCTCTTGTTCCTGGGTAGGGAGAACCAACATCATCAAAATGGCTATACTTCCACAACTGCTATACAGATTCAATGCAATTCCAATTGAAATTCCAACACTATACTTCACAGAGCTAGAGAAAATAATCCAAAAATTCATCTGGAACCACATAAGACCTAGAATAGCAAAAGCAATTCTAAGCAACCACGACATGATGGGGGTATTACAATCCCCAACTTAAAACTCTACTATAAAGCCACTGTGATAAAAACTGCATGGTACTGGCAAAGCAACAGACCTGAGGACCAGTGGAATAGATTAGAAGATCCAGAAACAACCCCAGATTCACTAAGCCACCTTATCTTTGACAAAGGAGCCAAATATCCTCAATGGAGGAAAGAGAGCCTCTTTAACAAATGGTGCTGGAAAAACTGGGCTTTAATCTGCCAAAAGCAAAAGCTAGACCTATCTCTTTCACCATGCACAAAACTAAATTCACAATGGATTCGAGACTTAAACATTAAAACAAAAACAATAAACATGCTAGAAAACAGGTTAGGTAAAACTCTTGGAGACATTGGCTTAGGCAGAGACTTCATGAATAAAACCTCTATAGCACAAGAACTAGCAGAAAGAATCAACAAATGGGATCTAATTCTACTAAAAAGCTTCTGCACAGCAAAAGAAATCACTGGCACCGCTAAAAGACAACCAACAACATGGGGAAAATCTTTACTAGCTGTTTGTCAGACAAAGGGCTATTATCTACAATATACAAGGAACTTAAACAAATCAGTCTTCTGTAAATTCAGAACCATGGTGCGGGCTGGGCATCGTGGTCACACCTAGTCTGAGCAGTCTAGAGGTTGAGACAGGAGGATCAAGAATTCAAAATTAGCCAGGCGTGGTGGCTCACATCTGTCATCCCAGCACTCAGGAGGCAGAGACAGGAGGATTGCTGAGTTGGAGGCTTGCCTGGGCTACATAGTGGGCTCAGGGCCAGCCTGGACTACAAAGCGAGACCCTGTCTCAAAAAAAAAAGCAAAATTAGCCTGAGCAGCATAGAGAATTCAGGGCCCACTTGGTCTATATAGTAAGAGCCTGTTTAAAAACTCAAGAAGAAAAGGAGGAGGAAGAGAAGAAGCATGGTGCAGAATGAATAAAGTCCTGTGTGTTCTTAGGCAATTCGTAGCCTTTCTTCTGACCTCAGTGTTTTTTGCTGTGGGATAGGTTCAAACTAATAAGCTAATTACTTATTATTGTGGGATTCAAATGACAGAGTATTTAATTCTCCATTTGCCTATTCATTTAGTGAACATTTTGTATTTACTATAAGCTTCAAAATATGTGAGGGGAAAGGTTATAAAGATAAGACAGTTCCTATCTTCAACAAATTCATCTTTTAGTGAGTAAAATACTCATAGAAACAATTAAAAAGAATTATAACACCAACGATTTGGTTGGGAAAAATTAAAGTAAGGGGCTAGTAAGAATTGTGCAGAGAAGAAGGAGTATTAAACATTCTAAACTATGGCAGAGAAGAAATACAGCCACAGTGCTCTTCTTCAGTGACATGTGAAAAAGAGACCCAGGTCTGATGGGTTTCCTGATGTAATTAGATATTAAATTATTATGCTTTAGGAACAGGGTTGGAGAAATACCTAGTCTATGTGGGGATTTTTCTCTCTGATGGGCTTCGTTCATCTTGATGGGTTTAAATAAAGATTGCTCCAAACCTTTCTCCACTTCAGGTATCTATGTAATTCTGCCTCTCTGGGGTAACATGGATACCCAGGGAAGAGGTCAGCACTGCTAGGATCCTGTGTAACATATTTCTCATTGGACATGCTCCAGAAGGACCACTGACATGTGATTAGTTTAGCATAGTTCTGGGTGTGGCTGATTTTTTTTTTTTTTTGAGACAGGGTCTCGCTTTGTAGTTCAGGCTGGCTCCGAGCTCACTATGTAGCCCAGGCAAGCCTGGAACTCAGCAATCCTCCTGTCTCTGCCTCCCAAGTGCTGGCATGACAGGCATGAGCCACCACGCCTGGCACTGTGGAATGTGGTATTGATGGCTGGTGGGTCTCCACGCACAGCATTGTATGTGGTTTCTGGGGATCAAACTCAGAATCTTGCGCTTGCGAGGCAGGCGCCGGAACCTCTGAGCTAACCCTCTGGCCCCGAACTCATGACCTTTTGCTTGTGAGGCAGGCCACTGAGTGAAATCCCTGTCCCAAGTTCCTTCTATATTGTGGATGTTAGTCTTCTATCTGAAGAATAGTGGGATAGCAAGAAAAAATCATTTCCCATTCTGTAGGTGTATTATCATTTTGATTGTTGTTTCCTTTATTGTGCAAATACTTTAATTTGATATAATCCTGTTTATTGACTGTCAGTATTATTTCATGTGCTTTTTCAGTTCAATCTAGAAGGTTCTTGTCTATGCTTATTTGTTCAAGAGTTATACCTATTTTTTCTTCCAACAGATTGAGTGATTTTGTTTTTACATTTAATTCTTTGATCTATTTTTATTTTAGCTAGTACAAGATGAGTTATATGGGTCTAGACTTAATCTTCTGCTCTTTGGATATGTAATTTTCCGAGAATTATTTATTAAAGAGACTGTCTTTCCACCTAACTGGAACTTTGACCTGGCACTTGAGAAAGAGATCTGAATTAGGATATGGTTTTGGGGGGGCTCCAATAAGGGGTCACCATAGACAGATTGTACTTAAAGCCTTAGAGGTGGCAGAGCTTATTAGGGAAGAGAAAATCAGAAGGCTGAAATCAGAAATTGGCGGAGAACTCTAATACCAACGGGTAGCTTTAGGGGGCATATGAGTAGGTTAGGAGCAGAGAAGTCTGCCAAGGAGACTGAGAAGGAGCACTCAGTGAGGTGGGTGGAGAATCAAGTGATAATCAGGAAATCTGTGTTGGTTCCTAAAATTGCCACAAGGTTTAAAATGGCAGAAATGTATTTTCTCCTAGTTTAGAGGATGCAAGTCCAAACTCAAAGCATAGGTGGGTAGCATAGGTGGAACCTCTGAAGGTTCCTGGGATTGAGGAGATTGTTCCTGGGTCCTTTTAGCTTCTAGCTCCCGTGCCTGTGGGCATTCCTTGGTTTACACCTGCATTAACTCCTTCTTGCCTCTGTCTTCTGTGGATTTCTCTTTTTTTTTTTTATGGATTTGAAGACTTTATTATTAAAATGTACAAACTACCCAAAGTGATTTATAGAATCATTGTAGTCCCTCTCAAAATCTTAAGAGCATTTAAAAATATTTTATTAGTAAGTATATGTACTAATGTTTAGATATCTTGTGAGGAATTGGTATATGTACATAACACATCTTAATTCCTTTTTTGTCTCCTTACCCACCCCTTCCTCTGCTTCCCTCCATCTCTTGACACCCCTTCCCCTTTGAGAAGACCTATCTCCCTACTGCCTATTATCTGTTTTTCATTTTGCTCTTTGTTTTTACTTCGGGTTTCTCATATAAGAGAAACCACACAATATTTAATCTCATGTGTTTCATGTATTTCATTCAACATTATGGTCTCAAATGCATCCATTTTCATTGAAATGAGCCACATTTTTCTTTCTTTCTTTCTTTCTTTCTTTTTTTTTTTTTTTTTTA
>PVIC010017838.1:0-32270 GCA_004025085.1 Thryonomys swinderianus
GAGGCAATCAGAGAACCCCCTCCCCTACTTCATACCTGAGGGAACCATATCATGCCAAAGTAAGTTTCTGTCCCCCTGTCCATCTTTTACTGCTCTCTGGATCATGATCAGAATCCTTGTTCTGCTTCTGAGGTCCTCTTTTAATATGGGTGCTCATTATTCCTTGTTTTTCCTTCTGCCACCGAGCCACACTGGCATTTGGAATATTGTGAAGTACTATGTGGCCTACTATGACCTCAATGCCTTTTAAAGTCTCACTGCACACATGCATGTCCAGTACTTTTATATTTTAAGGTGTGTGTCTGTAAATTCCTCAACAGTATGAGATTCATTTATACTTTGTAAGAACATATTTAGATGAAAGTAATAGAAAAAATCGATTAAAGCTGGTTTATAAGAAGAATCTCTTCAAAACTTAGGTATATTTACTTGTGATTCTAACTCTAAAATGGAAACAATGGCCATTCTCTAAAAGCAAGGAAATGAATCAAGTATACAATTTATTTCACTTTCTGAATGTTTCAAGTGTTAACACGGCAACTTTACCCAATTTTCTAATTCTCAATGAGTGCATAGTAAAATGGACTCCATAGGGAAAACTATGTCTTCTACAGTTTCTAAGGTGTCATGTGCTAAGACTACTTTGATTAGCTTTGATTTCAAGACAAGAATATGAGGGAAAGAGTTTTAAACTCAGACTTAGGGGCTGTGCTTCACACCCAGGCATTGTCACTAGTTTACAGCTTGAAATTCAGCTCTGGTTCCTGGTCCTGCTGCTCACAGCTCCGGCCTTGATTCTGACGCACTGTACTGGGTCTGAGGTCTGGGGTGGAGCCTCGTGTGGTCTCTAGGTCCCAAGATACTTCCTCCATATCTCTTCTACTCTGCCTCCTCCCTTCAGAGCCTTGTGTTTCTTTTCTGTCCCAGTTGTCCAGCTACAGCCTTATCCTTTATCAAGGTACTGGGGTCAGATTTTTAATCTAACCACTGATAAATATTTTATATAATAAATAACTGTCATCAGTACAAGTAGAAAATCTTATTCAAACCTTCTCATTTCATTTCTCTCACTTGCTAACAGAACCTCTTGTGGGTGGATTGTCTGATGTAAATTCTGATCCTCGGAGCCTATCATTTCACATTACAAATTGTTCTTAAGAGATCAGATTTTGGGCCGGAGGATTAGCTCAGTGGTTCCGGTGCCTGCCTCCCAAGCGCAAGGTCCTGAGTTCAATCCCCGGTAACCACATACAATGCTGGGCATGGAGACTCACGCCCACCAACAATCAATACCGCATACCACAGTGCCGGGTGTGGTGGCTCACGCCTGTAATCCCAGCACTCAGGAGGCAGAGGCAGGAGGATTGCTGAGTTCGAGGCTTGCCTGGGCTACATAGTGAGCTCAGGGCCAGCCTAACTACAAAGCAAGACCCTGTCTCAAAAAAAAAAAAAAAAAGAGAGATCAGATTTTGATTTCCCTTATTTTCAATTATTATCATAATACATTTAAAATTTTATGACTCTGCTGAGATTCAATATGTGCCTCTAAATTATAGTATTTTTACTAAAAGTACTAAGTAAATGTGCTAAGTGAATGTTTTTCTCTTTTTGTTGCATTCCTTTTTCAAAATGTACCTAGAAAATAAAACAGAATTTATACACAATTACTGAGCTCCATACCTAAGAACTATATTTAGGCTCTACAGATAACATCATTCAGTTGTAATAAATGGCAAAACCAGAACACTTTCTATAAAAGCAAACACATGTTTTATATAAAACCCAAGTATATGAAATACAAAAAAATTAGTAAACATAATACAAATTTACTTCAAAATGTTTTGGTTCCACTCATCATATATAAAATTAATCTCATTACTACACAGAAAACCAGTACTGTGTATTTTCTGCAGTTACTTTGGTCAACACAAAAATGTTCCTTGGTCTTCAAATGTTCCTGGGCAGGCAGAAGTCTTTAGAGCAGAGGCGCCACATGAGAAGGGTACATGTGGAAACCAATATGCGACTCACACACTTTATATCAGACTGATTAACTTATAACAGTAGGAGGTTTATTTTTTATGTAAGTGAATAAATAACACTTTGAAGACAACTTCCCTGAAAGTCAGGGTTTTTAATATGACAGTACTTTTAACTATGTAGAGAGGCATTAGTTTATCATGACAAATAGTTTACAGAGACTCCTAAATTCTCTGAGGATTCTACGAGTCTGTCATGAATGAATATTTCCACAGTGTTTGCTTCAAACATATTTCTCACTTACAGAGAGATCAAGGGTAGAGGTCATGCTTGTGTGTAGCTACTCAGTCCCAGAGTTCCTGGTGAGCATGTGTGAGGCCCTAGGTTAAATAATTGGCAATAACCTGCCAAAAATTAAGAGGGGAGGGGCCGGAGATTTAGCTCAGTGGTTCTGGGCGCCTGCCTCGCAAGTGCAAAGTCCTGAGATCCCGGTGACCACATACAATGCTGGGCGTGGTGACTCATGCCCACCAGCAATCATCAGCAATCAGCACCACATTCCACAGTGCCAGGCGTGATGGCTCACACCTGTAATCCCAACACTTGAGAGGCAGAGGCAGGAGGATTGCTGAGTTGAGGCTTGCCTGGGCTACATAGTGAGCTCAGAACCAGCCTGAACTACAAAAGTGAGACCCTGTCTCAAAAAAAAAAAATTAAGAGGGGAAATAATTCAAAAGATGTTAAAGACTAAGAAAAAATGTGTTACTCATTGTGTATTTTTGTGCAAAATTAGATTCAATCAAGGCAGATTATTAAAGTGTTAATTATCCTATTTTTTGTCCTTTAACTTTTTTCATTATGGAGAAATATAGTTACTATAATTTTTTTTTCTTTTAGCCTGATATAAACTCAAGGAAAGTAATATACTAGCTCTTGGGATATTATTACAAACATCTTAGCAACTATCTATCTGCCCATTATATACACAGGGAAAACTCACAAAACCAAATTTTTTTTTTAAAAGACTGAAGAAGAATTTACCAAAATGGAAAGATTGATACTATAACACTAAAAATTTTCATGATATTATCAAGAGCATTTGAGTTAAAAAAGCAGTGTTTAACTCAAATGTATTTAGCGCACAAGATCTAGAGGAGATTTTGAGACCAAGTTCCGACCTTCTAGTGAGAGAGCAGCCTTTCACGTGAGGTCTCCAGGCACTGAGCAAACATCTCCGCAAGTTTTGCCGCATTGCTTACAGAAGTAGACCCTCGAGATGTACTTCAGCCCAGGCCGACTCAGCTAGGGCGCCCCCTGCAGGAAGTTGCCCCGGAGGCCCAGCTCTCCAGGACTGCAGAGCTACAGTCCCTCCTCCCAGGTCTCCTCCCGGAAAGACCTGGGGCCAGTGATCCCTGTGTCACTTTTCCGTCATCCTTTCATGCTTAAGCTTCCATTCCCTCCAGGCCTATAATCTCATCTCACTCACCATTTGTCTCTGAGGACAAAGTCTGATCCGTTTTTTTCACCCAAACATCAATTCTTTTGGCTGTGTCCACACCTTCATTTTGCCTTGAGAATTTTCTTCTTTTCTCAGCAACATGAGGAAAGCAGCTCTCTGGAGTCTCTAGACACTGTTGCTATTGAGAAAATGATGCTTTGGTGATGCTCCCCGATGAGGCAGGTTTAGCAGAACAAGCAGGGTGCCCAGAATGAGAAGCTGAAAGCTGACACGATGTGCCACCTGTTTACATGCCAGCGTGGTGGGATTGCAAAGCAGAATGGAACATGGAGGAAGCCTTCGAGTCCGTGAATAGACAACAGGGAAACTGTTAGTTTCTTCAGATGATCTCACTTAATCCAAGGCTGAAAACACTGTCCAGATTAGAATTTATCTATCTTCCTCACATACACAGAAACCAGAGAAGGAACACAGTAAAATGTAATTTACACATTCATATAGAGGACAGAAGAGAATAAAATATAATCCCAAACAGTGTTCTGTATGGATTCAACTGTTTACTGAAGACTCTTGTACCAACTGCACTAAATTTTGTCTCACTTGACTAATCAGATTTTTGATATTTTCTTTTCCCCATTGTTACAGAGGGTAAAGACCTACATAGTTGAAGAAGGAATAACACAAACAGTAGACAAAGAAGAAATATAATCTTGGATACATTTTGGTTTAAATATTACTAATATAAACAAGTTAAACACTTTTATTAATTTAGGAAATAGTGAAATAATTAGGAATACAAGATTTAAACTCATTACCCTCTACTTGAAAAATAAATAAAATCCCCACTTTACTTGGTTTCTAATTGAACACACAAACACAAGTCATATATTATCATCTCTGGCTTGAGCTCTTAATATGCTTTAAGTAAAATAAATACTCTATCATCAAAACTGATGAAAATATCTAATAGCATAAGAATCAAAAACTCTAAGAAGATTTTTTTTTTTTCTTTTTGGAGACAGGGTCTTGCTTTGTAGTTCAGGCTGGCCCTGAGCTCACTATGGTGCCCAGGCAAGCCACTGCAAACTCAGCAATCCTCCTGTCTCTGCCTCCCGAGTGCTGGGATTACAGGCGTGAGCCACCACGCCCAGCATTGTGGTATGCGGTGTTGATTATTGGTGGGCATGTCTCCACGCCCAGTATTATATGTGGATACCAGGGATCGAACTCAGGACCTCGTGCTTGCGAGGCAGGCGCCAGAACCACTGAGCTAACGGCCCATCTAAGAAGATTTTTTTAGACAAGGATCACATGTGTGGAATCTCATAGCCTTTCAATTTGCTATTCTATTTGTGTGATCTTCAGGTTGAATTAAGTATATGAACTGCAGCTTTGGTTTCAATCCTGTTCTGCCATTTATCAACTGTGTGACCTTGGACAGATGACCTCATCTCTGGCAGCTGCAATTTTTCTAGCTGTAAAGTGGGTTCAATACAAGTATCTCCCCCAAAGGACTGCTCTCAGGTAACATTGGGTAATAATTGTGTTAGCCATAGTGTCTGATGCGCAGGTGGCATTTTATAAGTACTTGTTGATGTAAAAATAGATTTAATTTTTGCTTATTAAGAATCCTTGGATTATTTTCAGTTGGGTCGAATCTGGATCAAAAATGTAAAAGGGCTAAAACCATAGACAGAGTCCATTAATGTGGAAAAACTGCCTTGCAAAGTGTTGGCTTATTGTAGGGATGCCTTAATAATTCGCACCTTTCAGATTTGCTCCTAAGTCTCACTGAAAAAGGGCCCACTCTCCAAAACTCACAAATGAAATCATTCCCTTCCCACAATACACATCCTTGGTGGAAACAAAACTAAGAGCATTCAGACAAAAGTAAATATTAGAGGTTGCTGAAGTAAAATGCAAAATAAAATAGGAATGAACCTTGGTGCTAAAATGTTTTCCATAATTTGCTAATGTATTTTCATAATAAATATAAGAGATCAGAATTTTTAAAAGTGGGATGTAAAATTACTATATTAGCAGTAAAAAAAATCAAACTTCCAATTTTTTATTTCTTTTGGCTAAATCATGAATGAAAAATTATAAACTACTCAGTAAGTAATTTTAAGAGGCCACAGGGATTTCTCAACTAATGGCTTGTGGACCATGCAGGATATCTTGTCTAGGGAAGAGCCCATTCTGAGTTATTCCTATTTCTACCACATCATCTACATCATGCTGGTTCCTGAGACAGCAGAGCTTACACATGGCTGAACAGGAGAAGAAGAAGAGGACAGGCCCATGCTGGGCACAGGGGCATCAGCCTGTGATTATAACGCACTGGAAGGCTGAAATAGAGCAATCACAAATTCAAGGCTGCCAGGGCAATTTAGGAAGACCTTTTCAAAAAAAAAAAAATCACAAAGTAAAGAGGTGTGAGAAATAGCTCACTACGAAATCACCGAGTTCAGTCCTCAGTACTGCACATGCACACACACACACATGCAGGTGCATGCACACACATACACAAAGAATGGATATAACTCCAGCAAAATAAAATTTAAAAAAAAGAAAGATTGAAAAACAAACGAAAGATCTAAAAACCCGCTGGGTCTGCACTAGCATATGGACCGGTCATGTTTACACGTAAACTCCCCTCATGAATTCCAGGGCAACAATAGATGCCTGGCAGTGTTTCAGCACAAACAGTAACTGACACTTAGAATACGGGCTTGAACAGGAAAACGTTCAAGATGAGCCAACTATTATTTTATTTAACAAAGCAGATGACAATTGCTGATATTTAGTACTTGCTAAGTACCTTAGGTGCTAAGCACTTTATACATATTAGCTTATTAAATGATAATCAGGTGGTCACTAAACATCATGTTTATTCCACATATGTAACATTGGAGACAGAGCTCGCATCTCCCTTCACCCCAGAGTCATGCATGGGCAAAGGGGCCGAAGCCACCAGGGCAGCACGATGCTGGGAGCTGGGAGAGCAGAACGTGCCTCTGGATCTGTGTCCACAGATCCGGCATCTTACACTTGCAGGGACTCTCAGGGGTGAAGCAAGAGCGGAGAAGCTTCAGTCCTCCTGGCCACCGGTTCAGGTGGGAACAGCTCCACAGGAGTCACCCTGCATTTCAGAAGTTCTCCTCAAGAGAAGCCCAGCAGTGTCCACCATTACAAGCATCAGCTCCAGCCACTGATCTGATGCTCACCTGTAGAGGGTCTCACGAGGCAGCGGCTGGCAAGACAGCACAGCACCTGTCTCCTCTCCACAATGTTCTCTTGCCTTTTGCTTAGTAATCTGCTCATAAACTGCCTAGCAAGACAGGGGCCTTCAATCCAGTAATCACTGATGCCGCAGCAAAGCCTCTGAGGCAAACACAGATGAAGAGGGCCTGTGGGGAAGGTTAGTCACCTCCATTCCTCTCAAGTCCAGCATCTTATCACCCCCTTAATTGCAAGGCCATTTCCACCTCACACAGCTGACATCCTGTCTCCTTTCTAATACTCTTCCTCCTGGGAAGTTTTCTTCTTGTGGTTCCTGAATCCTCCCTCGCCTAACATCTCCTTATAGGGAAACATGACTTGAGAATGGCCTATCTCTCACCAAAATTTAACTAGGGTAGTCAAGGAACTTTTGCCCATCCCAAAATGGGAGCTCCAGAGGCACTACCCACCCCCAGCTTCATGGGGCCAGCAGAAGGGAGCGTCCAGCAGGGAGGTGCAGCCGTCCTGTGCACAGACTGGCCCTCTTTCAGTGTCTGTACCTGTGCACATGGCTGAACATAAAGACTCAGCACCACATGCGCATGTTCTGTAGGTCATGTGGAGCTGTGCACTAATGTGTCACAGAAGCAAAGCACGACATGTCACAAAGCCACAGGGTCCTCAGGACAGTCTCGCCCGCCACAGATACTGAAATGCACCTAAAAGTTAGGACAACAGTCAATAGTGCTCACCTCAATAGCAGCTGAGCCTTCTGAGCATTTGATGAGATTCATCCAACTCCGATTCATCTTGATTAAGATGCCATGTTTCTCTATGCACAGATATGAAAACAGCCTTCACCAGCATTACCAAGAAAGAGCGACTGGAACCAGTGGCCT
Source organism: Thryonomys swinderianus (assembly GCA_004025085.1). NCBI lineage: Eukaryota > Metazoa > Chordata > Mammalia > Rodentia > Thryonomyidae > Thryonomys > Thryonomys swinderianus. The sequence goes on from PVIC010017838.1 coordinate 7,561, forward strand.
TTTTACGGCATACAGAGTTATGTGGTAATCTACTCAAGCTTTCAATAGCAACTCAATATTGATCAAGAAATTCCCCTGTGACTGTATTTATTTAGTTTTTAATTGATTATTTGCCACTAGGAGAGACTGCCTAGAGGTTTTCCAATAAGTTTAAAGTCTTGAGGACAATAACAGATTTTTCTGACACTACTGTTCTGTCGATGCTGATAATTAACACGTCTAAAACGTAATCAAAGATAGTCCATTAGTCTCTGTTGGAAGACTACTTATAGTTCTATCCTAATCTTGGTCCATACTAGCAAGTATGTTGTGACATTCAAAACTATGAACAAAAATGTGCAGAACTGATGGATTTGTGCTCGAGAATCTCCATTAAGGGGCACAGAGGAGGTTAGAGATGAATCCCACACAGAGCGAAGTGCCATGCAGACACACACCATCACTGGGTTCTCAGTGGAAGACAAAGGAGCTGAGGGGTCCCAGGTCCAGCAGAGGGTAAGGACGTTGTGACTTTCAGCTGAATGCAAGCACAGACCTCGTCTGCAAGGCACGGAACAGAGCGCTGCAGGATGGTAGATATGCCTGTGCCATGAAAGAAACTGGCACTCACAGGCTTAGCAGGGCTGTGCACAGGGTCACACCCCTGGACCCCAGCAGTACTGGGCTGCCTCTTGCATAGATCCCTTTTAAAGTTCGGGAGGGACCAGCAGCAATGGCCTCAAGCATCTCTGTTGCACAGAAACTGTAGTTTCCCAGTAGCAGCCTCAGGCCTGCTAGGTTAGCTCTTCTCTGGGTTACCTGATTACCAGGTTGGCCTTGGTGAGCGTTTGCGAGGGAATCTTAAAGAGGGCCCTGCCATTTCCACAGGACAAGATGGGCTCGTTGCGCCTGTGCTGTCTGCACAAACAGAATAGGTGGCACCAGGTACCTGGCATCCTCCAGGGAATCTGGACATTGGGCACATGCCCAGTAGTGTTTGCCTAGGGAACTGGCTCCCAGTGAAAAGCCTGGGCCCCACCATCTAATGCACTTTCTGGTGGGCACCATTTCTACCTGTCATAATCTGTGCGTGAGAAATTCGAGAAGTCACACCCTGTGTGAGTTCCCAGGGAGGACCCTTACAATGTGCATCCAGAGTCCTCGGACTTTGCCCCACAAACCTTCTGCCCTTGCTGATGTTGGCTTTTTTTTAGTTCACTGTAAACAAATGATTCCTGTGATGGTATGTGGACAATTAAATGAAGTTCCAGGGTCTCCTAGCATATCTTCAAACCTAGGATTTCAGGAGACACCTTCACATCACATGTTCTATAGCACCTTCCAAAGCATTGTGATTTTACATCCTTTTCTTATAAAGGACCCCAAGTCATTGAGCCTTTTAGCCTCACAAGATCTGGAACCTTCATTGCCTGAAGGACAGGAGACGGGGGACATACAGGAGGACTGTCATAGTGGTATGAAGAGAGATAATTGCAAATATCAAAATGTATATGGTAGACAATTATAAGCATGTTTAAGTAAAACTGTATTATTTTGGTCATAGTTAGAAATTAAAGAACTGATGCTGTTATATAAGTCACAGACCACCCCCACAGGAGCCAACGGCTAGGCAGGGGCACAGGGCACTATGGAGTTTTGTGTACTCTATAAGAAATGGCCAAATTGTGCTGTGAAGTTTGCTTCCTAACAGGTGAGTAATCCTGAGGCTGTGAAGTTCAGAGGCATTTATCTTTTTAATCAGCTTGATGGTAGTAACCTTGAAAATAACTTCTAAAGGAAGAGATTTGTGAATATAAGTATTGTGGGTGATATTGATGACTTTCATTTGCAAACTACAGGCACTAGAACACCTTGTGCCAGAAAGGTTAAAGCCCAAAGCGTTACTTAGTTCCCAATTGGGCACATATGATGTAGTTTTTAGTAGAACACTCTGGAGAAACACTCCAAGAAAAAGTCAGGGCTCAGCAAATCATTCCCAGCCCTAATTAGTATACTAGCATTTCTCCATTATTTAGGTATACTTCATCAGGAGTAAGACATCTATGAGCCACTTGTGTCATACATGTTGGCAAATATTTACAGAGTTTGGGCCACGTGTAAGGTTCTGTGCTGGTTCAATAAGGCTGAGGTGTGCTGTGTCCCTGCCGTGTTCCAACTAGACACCTGTTCCTGAGGCACAAGGGTGTTAGTTGATGACAGGTAAGAGCTCAGTTGTTCTTAGGCGTTGCTCAGGTCACAGGAGCTAATGTTACCCTCAAACGGCCCTCCTTCCTGGGAGCCTGTAGCATCCAGGACTGGTGAGGTTGGGGGAGAAAAGCTCCCCTCCTTCCCTCAGTCTGGGAACACAAGGTGTCACACAGCTCCCTGTGACACACGCTACACCTTTGCCTCAAATTCACTGCCTCCTTTCTCCTCCCACCCAACCTACTTCCCTCCCCTTCGCCCAACCACAACAGGACAGTCCATACCCCACTTCTAAGCAGGTCTCTACTTTGGAGTTTATTTCCTGGGGAAACTTCCTGACACCCCCAGGACAAGGAATGCAAAGTGAAGTAGACATTATCTGAGGAGACATTATCTCCTTCATTAGCCTGAAGGAACCTGCAGTCCCCCTGGGGATCTGTGAGAGCAGGAAACAGTGAAAAGCTGAATGAACAGTGAAATGAAGCTCTACAGGAGTGCATGTAAGGACAGAGGTACACGGGGAGGAGACAAACTGGTCAAGACGGCTCTCAGAGAAGGCCGACTCTTGAAGTATTTCCATGAAGTCTAGAAATTACTGACATTGTAGAACGAGCCTGTCATTCAGGCAGGAAGATGAGAGGAACAGAGCCAGTGGGCTGTGGGTTTGTCACACAGACCAGACAGAGAGAAAGCTGGTCCAGACACCTGAGAAGGGAGCTCACAGCCAGTGACCAAACCTGAGGGCTCATGGGTGCTGGCAACACGAAGTGTCCAATGGGCAGCCGGGGCCATTCACAGGTGTGTGAGCAGACATGTGGGAAGGTCACGGACACTCTAAAGTAGATGGGTTTGGAAGCAAAACTCAGCCTCACAGCCCCACAGCCTTCTCTAGTTGTAACCCTCTCTCCTTAGGGGTCAGGGGCTCTCAACACTGCGGTACAGAGCAGGGGAAGGTATGGGGGAAAGCCAGGTTCCTATCAACGACTGCCCAGGTTTCTATCAGTGTATACCTGGGTCCAGAGTTAAGAAACACACCAAAGTGTGGACAACATAAAGCAATATCAAAACAGATTCAAGGTGCTGAGAGGCAGGTTAGAAGTCAGTGATACTGTAAGAGACTGGATGTGTCCTGTGGGCCTCATGGTCAGAGGCAGACCAGAGCCGGGCAGACCCACAGCCAAGGGAGTGGGAGGAGATGAAGGCGATGGTCTAGCTCAGGGCATACAGTTCTCTCCGATCTGTGTAGTTGGGAGAATAAACGCTCAGAAGTGGCCTGACTGAAGGAAAGCAGCACACTGTGGCTATTGTAAGTGACAAGACATCAATGAGATGACGAAGGCTTTCAGAAGCAGGTGTGATGGCACATGCCTGGCATTGCAGCATTCTGGGAGGCTGAGTCAGGACAATGGCAATTTCAGGCCCATCTTGGGCAACTTAATGATTTAGCAAAACTATGTCTAAAAATAAAAACTTTAACAAGGCACATGACATAGCTTAGCACAAAGGCTCTAGGTTCAAATACTAGTCTCACAAATAGAAAATTGAAGAGGTGAAGATCAAGTCATAACCCAAAGACACAGGCCGCCAGTGTGGCTGGATGGACAATGTAAATAGTGAACAGTAACAGGCCAGTGATTGCCCTCCTGGCTCCTCAACCACGGTTTAAGGCCCTTCGTACCAGTAAACTGCCAACCTTCAGTGTACGCATGGTGTCATAAACGACAGACACCGTCAGGACTGGTGGCAGCTTACCTGGCACGGAAACCCAGCCAGTGTTTCAAAGAGCCCATCTGGAGTGTGGAGCGAGCTCCAGAGGGGGACGATGCCTCTGGTTGGAAGCTGCCCTGTAGCAGCCATGAGTGGCGGCCTGGGGCTGAGGCAGGTGTTCCCTGCCAGCAGGACTCTGAGGGCAAGAATAGCAACGTGACTTCCCCGCAGGGCCCTCACCTGCTCACCCGTGCTTGAACTTCTATGGCAGAAACAGGGCTGAGCATGGCACAGACCGCTCTGGACGGTGCTGCCGGTCACCTGTCTAGTTAGACACCAGGAGCTGCCCCTGCACTGGTCTGACCCCTGGACCACACCCCGAAAACTGACACCAGTTATGAGGAAATAAGGCTGCTCTCCTGGATGACTGAATGCAGGTTTATTTTGCCACCTGGGCTATTGTGACTGTGCCAGCCAGACCGCCCTGCTCACCACTGTGAGCAGACAACCCTCGTCACCCAGATGACCATGTGCCAGCCTCTTGCTTAGAGTTTCCCTGAATGCAGGGATCTCAGCTGGCAACCCCAACGGTGGCAGGCTCGCTTATGAAAACGGTGCTAGACCCCTGCCCCATGGCACTGAGCTCACTGTGAGTGATGTCCAAGAGAAAACGCCAAGAGCAGGTAATAAAATTTAATAGAATCTAAGCAATCAGGATGGAATGTAGTGAAATGCAGACACCTGCTGTGGTGGTCAGCTGTGTGTTGCAGGATGGTTATGCAGAGGATCCATGAAATGAAAAGTACATCCAAATGTGCTTCTGAAATGAACAGAATTTGAAAGGCAATGGGAACAAATGGTGAGGTCCCAAGACAGGAGCTTCAGTGACTCTGAGCAATCATTACAGAACCTGGGTAATCTGAGGTGAATGGGAGGAAACAACTGGAGTTCCAGGACCCAACACCCACTCTGCCTCTTTCAGGGGCCCTTGCCCAAGGAAGCCCCTCTCTCTCCTCCTGGAGTACTGGGGCTTTGTACCTCAAGGAACAATGACTTGGCAAATTTCCCTTCCCCAAATTTTTATAATTAAACAATATTACCATAAAAATAATTTCATAAGCTTATTAGGCAAGAAAGATATCTTTGCCAGATTGAAAGAAATATTGTTTACCATTCCTCATACCTGTTGACTAATACTATGCAGGGACTTCACTAGTTTTGATCAGAAATATGGTGAAGCTTCTGCTGGGTGCCACTCAAATCAGGCTCGTAAAAGCATTATAGTGGACAGCTTTTATAGAGCGGGAAATTTCCATAGGAAATTTGGTGTGGGAATGTAATGAGGGGAAGGACTAAATATGATTCAGAAAGAAAATAAAAGAGTATGTATAAAGGGGGGTGGGGAGGTATGGGTGTGTAGGGATATGGGTAAAAATGAGAATTAACTTGTGTCATATACTGGTACAAATTCCCCAATGTTATATGTGATTGTGAGATGTATATAAATTGTGCCAATAAAGAATTTAATTTTTAAAAAAAGCATTACAGTGGATCCTTGCCCACCTTATTCACCAGATCTGGTACCATGAAAAGCCTGAGTCTTCCACGAAATCAAATAATCGTGAAAGATTTGAGTCAGTTCAGGACAACAGGGCCACCATGACAGCACAACTAAAGACACGTGAAAGAGGACTTCCAGAACTGTTTCCAAAAGTGGCCAGAGCAATGGGTTAAGTGTGCTCAGTGGGAGAGCATCTTGAGGGAGAATAATAGCACAGTGTCTCTTATGCAATAAATTTTTCAATTTAAATATGTACTGTATTTTTTTCAGTCACACCTCCTACCTCCTCAGTGCATAATATTTTGTTTTGTGGCAGGGTCTTGCTACATGGCTTCAGGGAGCCTTGAAGTTGTGATCCTTCTGCTTCAGACTCCTGAGAAACTGGGGTTATAGGAGGGGTCTACCTCGTGTAGCTTTATTTATCTTTTCTAACATAAGGATTATTTATAAAATGATCCAGACGGCTTAGATTTGTACGCTAAGTCTTCCATTTGCTGACATATAATCTGAAATCACTATTATGGATTAGTTGTGTTTGTACAGGTAAATCTTATGGAGCACTGAGGCACATATTACCATTATCATTTCTTACTTGTCTATTTCTACAAGTAGATTGTGTTTTTCTTTACGATTTCCTCTAGGATTTGTACATCAGCCACAAAATAAGTATACTCAAAATATCTGCTGGCCAGATGGACTGAATTTAACATGCACCCACCCTGTAAAGTAGCCATCGTTGATAACTGAACAGTCTCTTCAAGAAGATGCCCAGCGAATCTGCAGAAAAAAAAGACTGGAAACCTAGAGTGTGGAGGCTCATGCGGTGCCTCCTCACTGTCCCTCTCAGGATGCAGGTTCCTGGACAGCTCTGCTATCCAAAAGATAACAGTGTGAAAGCTTCGCCAGGAAAAGGCTTCACAAAGACAGTCCAGCACAAAGGGTTTTTATAGTCTGTTTCATTTGAGAGGTTCTTATTGTAATTTGGTAATTAGTATCTCATTCTCAGTCTTCTATTTCTAGCATTTTTTTTCTCCTGCTATAATGAGGACATCCAAGTGAAGAGCCCCGAACCCGGGCTTCTCATAATGGAATGTGGTCCAGGAAAGGAGAGAATGTGAAATAAAAGGGAAGGGTAGGGACAAAAAGAGAAATGCATACAGAAAGACATCGGAGGATGGTCTCCCTGAGCCACACGTGATTGTGCTGTCCGCACCGAGGCTTTTCTTCACGAGGGTGGAGCAGCAGAGAGCTGTGATTCAGAAATGGTGGGCTCCGTGCTCACCATTCCAGGACAAGTGCCAGGTGCCATGGGAACACCCACCTGCTCACAGATCTGCCTCAGATGCCCAGGAGATGGCTGGGAAGGGGCCGAAAGGAGCCGAGCAGCTGACAGGAAAGCAGATTAAAAATATCAGGACAAACCAGCTATATGATGCCAGTGGAAAATGCCCACTACAAGACGCCTTTGTCATGTTTTGCTCATGTGCCAAAGCAAGACTATTCTCTTCTGGCCTAAGAAACATGGCTCAGGTTGACAAATAAAGGCATATGGCATTTAAGAGAGTCTCAAGCTGGGAGTTCGAGCATTTGCTGCTTTCAACACATACATAGAAATAAAAATGCAGCACAGTGGAGAAATACTTTCAAGTCACACCAGTGTGTTCAGAGATTGCATCCTTACAATATGCTGGAGCTAAGGATTATATGTTTCCCTGCTTGTTAAAGTGGTTGCTGAAGCTAAGGAAGTCTATTCTAAATAATAAGCTTTTAACACATAAACACATATGGCAAAATCATATGTTGTAATTTTATTTTTACAGTGAAGCCCTGCTGTTTCAAGTCTTGGAGTTTATAATGATCTCAGGGCCCGTTTATTGCTGACGGTTATTAGCATACTATTTATAAAGACTCAGTTCTAGCTCTAATGTGCATATGCTTCTACGAGCTATGAATCGAGATCCATAACTCCCACCTCCCATCTCCATGGTGCCTGCTGGAAGTGCACTCCAGGTAAGGACACTTTACTGCTCTGCCGAAGCAATTAATTAGCTGAAGCTGTGCATATTCCTGCCCGCGTCATCAGGAGCCCAAGCCAGGCAAAGAGGGGCGCGTGGAGAGGATGCCTCGTTTAATAACATGGCTCAGGAAACTGATAAACATCACTCTTGTAAGCTCAGAATATATCTCTAATTTGAAAAACAATTCTCACGTAGGGCAAGGGTCAGACTCCCTGGAGGGGCTTGTGCTCTTCCTTTTCAGGTAAATATTCCATGTCCCGGGCCCGTGTCTGGGACACTGCGCTGAAACAGCTGGGACATGCAGAGGTCAGAATCAGACAAAATGTCCCCACTTTCGCCTCTCTACTCCCCTCTCCCTGTTCATATGCATGTGAGCAGCACAGAGAGCACAGACATTGTTGCTGGTATCCATGTGTGGTCATGTTACACATGTGTTTATAGACTTACTGTCTTCAGAATATTAATGGAAATAACTAAAGCCATCTTTATGCATTTTGCACTCAAGAATTTAAAAAGTGAGGCTTTCAGTTGAGTAAAATTTCTCCATCTCTTGTTTGGCTCTTCCCTCTATTGGCTGTTTCCTTTGTAGTAAGAAGCTTTTAATTTGATGTCAACCCACTTGTTGATTCTTGATGTTATTTCTTATCTATTTAGGGTTCTGCCCAGAAAGTCATTGTCTATGTCTTCAAAAGCTTTACCGTTTTATCTCCCGGGAAATACTCCAAAGATCTTTTCTTCCATAGAAACAATGAAGATTTGTACATTCTAAAAGACGGTGCATAAGAGTGCTTATGAAGTGACAGGAAATAAGAACATGTAAAAGTAAATCTGTAGGGCTTCTGTGGTTTATCTTTCTGCTCACTGGAAAAGAATACTAAGTCAGAAAATACTCTGCATAGATGATATGAATAAAACTACATAGGAAAGCCAAAGATAGGTAGCTAATTAGTCAAAAGCAGGCAGACAATATAAAACAAATAACCGAAATCACCGAGAAGCCAGCCCATAAAACCATGAATACAATTCTATACAACAATAAACAGCATTTGACACAAAGGGAAAGAGAGGACAAGGGTTGAAATCAGCTGGAACTTAAGATAACAGAGAAGGTATTTTTCTGGGGCTTAAAACACAGGAATCTACCTTAGTGGTTAACAACTGAAACAAAAAATAATATGAAGAGTAAACATTTATTTAGTGAGACCATTTAGTTCCCCTCTTCTTCACACTCTAACATACAGTAACTCATTGAACTTTATCTCCATAACAGCCTTGTAAAACAGGTACCAGCACAATCTCCATCTTACAGGTGAAGAACTGAGGCATGGAGAGATTATGTGGCTCGTTCGCCGACGGGACTGCAGTACTGCTGTGCTCCAGTCCAGAGAATACAGCTGGCTCTATACCAGTCTGTTTAGTTAGAAGAATAATTAGATACCCCAAAGAAGAGCCTAAACTTGTGCTTTGCAGTGAGAAAACAAGTGAGATGGCAAAAAAAAATCCTCAATTAGATACATGATGTTGGATTTTTATTTTTATTTTAATTCCGTCAGTGACTGGCTCCAATGACAGCATTAAAATCTACCATTCACTGAGTAATTCTGACCCGGCTTTACCCTGGCTTGTCATTTGTGTGTCTGTGCGTGCGTGCGTGTGTGCGTGTGTGTGTGTGTGTGTGTGTGTGTGTGCTGTTGCTCCACACAACCATCCTATAAATAACTAATCCAGCATAAAAAGTCTGGGAAAAGAAAAAAAAATTCTCATCCCATCAATAACCAAGCAAGTTATAGTTAAACAACACACACCTATTTCTTGCCTGCTAATTTTCTAGCGGGTGAATGTGTTTTATCTGGTATTAAGGAAGCCATGGAAGTTGGCCGTTCATCCCATGTATTAGAAGTAGTTCCCTGGGCAAGTCAGGTATTGCTTCCAGGGTCCAATCTCCTCAAATGTAATTCCTTGATTTACTTTCTATAAAAAGAATGATAAGATATTTTAAAGATTGTTGTGAAAATCAAGTGTAATAACTCCTATAAAAGTTTATTCTTAACACTGGTGGAACATAAGAGAAATTCAGTTTATCATCTTAAACTGCTACATTAAAATTTTGTGATATAAATGGAATTTATATCAAAAACCACAGAGGGCTAATTAACCTATATGCATACCTGGAACTGTATTCTAAGGATATACAAATATTTTGAATAAGTACATAAATGCAAAGACACGATTTTATATTATAACAGTATTTATAATGTATTTACAATTGTTTATAAGTCTGTCATCATACTTGTAGTAGCAAATATTATTGAGCTTATTAAGAAGAAATTGTGTTTTCCTCATTAGAAAAACACATTAAAACTAATACTGACCTTAATTTTCAAGACTTGATCTTCTTTAAAAATATCTAGAAAAAATATGGCCTGATTATGCTGGTTTCATTTTGTGTGATACTATAATGCAAGGCCACTTTGAATAACAGGTTAGGAAGTGTCTTAAATGATAGCAGTAGTTGCATCTGATTTGTAGAAATATGTTTGAGTCCGTTGTCAAAACTGTTTCAGTTTCTACACTGCGGTGGTGTTAAAATGCATGCAGTGATTTTTTTGTCTGTTATTGCCTTTACTCTCTAATGCTTAGTCAATTCCACTCTTCTTAGCAATGAGAAATCAGGGAAGAATGTTTTTCTTAAAGAGTTGGGATTACTGTTTTAATGTATATTTGTGGACTTGATTTTGAGAATTTCTTATAATAAACTTCTTTGGCAATAGTTTTTGCTGCCAATGATTGATAAATATTATGAGTAGTTTGAGTAGTCTAAATAGCTTGTAGATACTCCTTGGGGACAGTAATAACCTACACATAAGTCACTTTTAAAAACTATTAAAATATGAAGGGGGAAAGGAGGAATTAAACATTTGAAAAATTATCTATTTATTCTCTTTGAATCCAATGTCAACCTCTTTTCATAAAAGACACTAATAATGTAAGAAGGTTTCTATCACTTAAATTACAGTGCATTTTTCAATTACAGTAATGCCTCGGTTCACAAGGGTTTCTGCTTGCAAACAATTCAGCAAAATTTTGTTTCTATTCCAAAAGTCTTCTCAGGTGACAAAGACCATCCCAACCATCCTCCCCACACAAACACAAACACAGCCCTCTTCCCCAGAATCATAAAACAAATTAAGTCCGTAAACCTGGGTATAGTAGTTGAATCCCTACCACAATGTCACATGTGTCACCTAACTTTTGACAAAAAGAGAGAATCATTGAAGATTTTATGGGAAAGTTGAAAAGATACATTTCCCAGAACATAGCAAAGCCTGGTAATAAAACAGTTCCATAATAACCTCCTACAGTGCTTAGGAATCAATCAGAAACACTGTCTCGAATGTCATTACTATTAAGAATATTTTCCCTATTTCTGGCATATACATAGGGTTGGTTCCCTACTTATCTTCAAGATGCATGTTTTATTCAGACTTGCTTTTTCAATACCAAAATGTGCGGCAATTTGTGAGCAATCTTAGCCAATCAGAGAAATAAATATTTAAAGCAATTTTGTAAATACTGTATTATTTACTATCTCTCAAAGATTGGAGCTCTTTGATCAAATCACATGAATGCTTATTTTCAATATATTATACATGCTGAAAGCTTTTTCTGAAAAGACATGTACTTACAATAAAAAGGCACATTTCATTAATCATTACAGAATGCTCTTTTTCCACTCATATTTTTCAGAATTGTAGTATTTTCCATTGCCAGATGACAATTTATTTCAGTCAATGAATATTTTCACACCAAAGCATTTGACAACAGCCTCCCGGGGAGAATCTTGTGTTATACAATTTCCAATTCTTCCATTAGATTTTATGGTTTTAAAAGCTGTTCTTGAAAAATTTTATAATTAAACCCTGAATATGAAGATGGTCTTCATATTCTTTTATCTACATAATCTGCCAAACTTCACTGCATATATATTTGAACAGGAAAATGAAAGTAAAATTATTTCATGTAAAAACTCTTCCCTCATTCTATACTGTGCTGGCCAGTAGATTCACAGCACACACTGTGTTTATGAAGGCAGACACTTCCTCTCATACAATTTAATTCTTGTGAATGGCTTCTCAGCTCCTTTTTCTGGAATATCCAAAGTATGACGAAGTTCCATATGCACAGAACTCACTCAGGCTGTTTTACCTCGGCTGAGGTTGGAGATTTTGCTGCGTGTAACCCACACTCTTTCCTGTCCTCCCTGGAAAGTGCATGAGGGGGTAAGGGAGCTTGTTTTCCATTTTCCCAAACTCTGCAGTCATTAGCATGACCTCCAGACACTATGAAGATACAAATCACTCCACACCCTACCCAAAACGCATGTGAAGCCAACCTGTGGCTAGAACAGACACTGGGTGATAGGGGTGAGATTGGCCTTGAAAGCAAAGTGATTTCAGTAGTACCTATCCTGAGTATCTTTCTCCTGGGAGAGGTACTGGGGTTTGAACCCAAGGGCATCATACTGAGCTACATTCCTAGCACTTTTGAAATTTTTAACAGGCTCTAAGTTACTACATTCCTCAGGCTGGGCTTGAACTTGCCTCCCACAGTGGTGGGATCACAGATGGGCACCACCACGTCCAGCCATGACTTCCTTTCCTGATGCTTACATAGTTCATTAGCCCAGGGTAACGAAGAGTTAACTACACTTTTTACTCAAGTACATTCTGTGTGCGTGGGTCCTTGCCTATTTCAATTCTATACTAAGTATAAAGAAGTACTGTTAGAAAGATGGATTAAAATGTAGTAATGAACTCAATTAAAAAGATGGTCTTTGCCCACATGTACTTCATATCCTGACCTTGGAAATTCCTGCAGACCAAGGCACTGAAAATAATGCAGGATGAGCTAAAAACAAGCTATTTTTCAGGGTTCTGTGATCTTTTGTCCTATGAGAAATGCACCAGGATGGCAAAATGCTGCTTAGATTGCTACACCAGTGAGCACACAGAAAATAAGCTCACTATGGACATGGGAGGAACAAGATCATCCAAAAGATATTATTTATCCAGACTGAGCAGAGACAAAGAATACAGCTTGAATTTCCACAAATGTGCCAGTCTCCAGCTGGAGACCTGTTGGGAACCTGGATGAGATGCAGTGGGCAGGGCCACAGCAGCCAGGATGGCCCTGCTGGGCCAGAGAGAGGACATGCCAGTCATTTGTAGGAAAACCGGTGCAGCTTGAGATCACGTTAGGAGAAGTAGCCCAGACACGCAAGCTTAAAAACTGTATGCTTCCATTATATGAGAAATGCAAAGGAGAAATCAATTAAAGAGTAAAATAAAAAATAGAGGATAGGAAACTGGGAGATTGATCTTTTGCAAAAGGAAAGGAGGATGGAAAGATGGAGGGAGGTAAAAAGAAAGGAATGAAAACTCAATGAAGATGAACATGTTCTAACAGTATCCATGATGGATGCAGTTCTCATATGCTGCAAATGTGGACAAATCAAAGCAAGAAAAGAAGGGGCCCACGATGTGCCAGCAACCTCCTCATATGCCGGACATCTGCTGTCCCGGGACATGGTGCCAGCACCGGAGGCACAAAAACAAGGACTACAGAAAACTCCCACTGCGTTGGAGTGTAGGCTCTAGGCTTCTCCAGGGTAACGAAGGCTCTCAGGAGAAAATAAAACAGAATAATGGAAGCGAAGGTGATGCGAAATTTCAGGGCAGACTTCTACAGGTAGGAAAGAGAAACCCAGGCAGATGTCACAAAAACCTCACCATCGCAGAGATCAGATCGACAAAAAAATTGGAAAAACAAAGTGGGTGTGACAGGAGTTTAGGACAGTGACCAGAGAGAAACACAGTTGAGAACGTGCTCAGTTTGGGTTGAAGCCAGCTGCACAGGGCTTCGGGACGATGAGTTTGGAGATTATGCCACTGGTATTGGAATACTGGAAATCGGAACTCAAGGCAAGAAGAAAACAGGGAGTTAATATACACTTTCATAAGTAATTCTAGGCGTGAACATTCGAATAAACACTTTCCCTTTTCTCTTTGTCCTCTCCCTGTTTCTTCTCCCTCTTCCATAATAAATGGAGGGTGACCTGGCATATCTCAATCTATTCTCAGTATATGTGTTCTGCTTTAGCCAAATTGTGTCAAGTGTTCTCACTAAGCGCAAAGAAAAGGCGACTAAACTTTATCCCTGCAACAGGACAATTGCCATAGAGAGGGTAAGTTAAGAAGCACTGATTTATCCCAATTAAACTGAATAATGAGGACTGAAACTAAAGTTTGCATAATTGTAATGCATCATGAAATATTTTTCGCTTGATGTTTTTTCTCCATTCACTTACAATATAAGAGCATTCTTAGCTCATGAGCCATATAAAAAGTAGCACTTGGCTTTGACCTTCATATAGTTTGCAAACCTTCTCCCACTTTGAAGACAATTTAGATGGTGGCCTTGGCAATAATTTTCACTTCCTGAGAATTTACTGTGTGCACAGAAGCCCTTAAAACAAACCTATGAGCTTCATGCTAATATTAGGTTGGTCTTCAGTGAAGAAACAGGGGCACCAGGAGTTTACCCAAGTGACAGCCTCTCCAAGATAACTAATGGAAGAAACCTGGTCAACCTCATAGCTAAATGATCTCTTCTCATATAAACATTCATTCTCAGCCTCCTGATTTGCTTTCTTCCTTCATGTCTTTTTCTCTAATTACTGCATAACTTATCTCTCTTTCCATTATGTCCTTGTGTTTTTTTAAATATCCCCCTTTATCTTTTTTTTTTTTGAGATAGGGTCTCGCTTTGTAATTCGGGATGGCTCTGAGCTCACTATGTAGCCCAGGCAAGCCTCGAACTCAGCAATCCTCCTGTCTCTGCCTCCCGAGTGCTGGGATTACAGGCGTGAGCCACCACGCCCGGCCTTTCTTTATCTTTTACAAAAATTGCACTTATAATTATCTGCATAGACCCCAAAATAAATAAAAACCAACAACAAAAATTAAAATAATCAGTGCTTTAAACCATATAATCATTTGAAATATCATAACAGTTTTCTTTAAAATTCTTAAATGCATTCTTCAAACCCATTTTCTTTCTGAATATTCACTTTCTAGGTATAGAGGTACCTATTACTTAATTTCATGTGTTCATCTTTTAAACCTAAGTGGTAAACAAATTGGTTTTTGCTTTTTTATTTATTTATTCGCAATTTCTTGTTAGCAGTTCATCTAGTTTACTTGCCCTGATTACATAATGGATGATGCCAACAGTGCTTTAGAGGCCTGATACAGAGAAATGGAAATTTTGTCACCATGGTCAGGACTGTAGGCCCTGTACTTCAAACAATTCTCTTTATAAATGAAGTCTTAGAACATAGTTTTTTTTTTTTTTCAAACTGACAACCTGCATCATGCTTTGCCATGATCATTCATGGTTTGAAGCTTTTGACAAGTGTTGATTTAACAGCTCCTGTCTATTTTGATAGTGTAGATGGATGAGAAAAAAAAAAGCAGGGGCTTCCATCTCAGGGCCACTTCCACCCAAGAAGTTTCCAGCCAGCTCCAAGCAGCAGTAGAGCTCGAATAGCTCATAAATGTCAATAAAATCTTAGGAACACATCACTGCCCAAGTCATCTTTTTAGTTTCTTTAATTTTGGAAAACATACTTTTTAAGAGAAAAGAGGAAACGCCATCTCATTATTGGTATGCATTACCATTTCCCACTGAAGAGTTGCAGACAAATTTTACAAAATCAAGTTAGCAGTGTATCTTACATTGCTCATTCAGTACTAATTTCAAAAAAATGTTATAGTGGTATTAAAATCAGAGATGAATTTGAGAGGAAAGAATTGGAAAGAAAGAGGGACAATCTGTTTGGCTCAAGTTAAGCTTGTAGGTTATTCGTTACACAGGGCCTGAGGGATAGACTGAGGGGAGTTTATGACCTCTCTGAAAGGATCGATTTTTATAAGTCCTTGATAAAGTACAAATGGATGCCTATATATTCTGTTAGCAAAAGGGTTAATGTATTCAACCTTTTGAAAAATGCACTTCTTTACATGCATCTAACATGATAGATAGTTAAGTGAGTGCACATGGATAAACACAGGTGAAAAGAGATTAGCTGGAAGGTATAGAGTTTATTGTTTATTCTTTTCTTGATAGATGGATCTCATTATTTTCCTTGAGCAGACAAAGCCATAACAGTTTCCAGAGAGAGGAGAAGTGACAGGCCCAGGAAACTGCTCACCGATGGATGGACAGCCAGCAGGCTAAAAATGCCCCTCATGTCCACTTCATCAATATACTGGTTCCAGGAAGGGTAGCTCGGTGCTGCCATGGGGTGGGGGGTGATAATTATTGATAACTGCTTATGTAGAAAAATATATGTACAGTAACATAGACTCATTTACTATGCAAATCCTTATCAGCGAGCACCCCACCTTTCACGCTGTTATTGAACATGGCAGTTGTAACCATCATTGTCTTCAAGAATTACACTGACCCTGTGTTCTGTTACAATCTGTTAATTATTAATTTGGCACATTTATTATTCATCTATATTTAGAGAGTCTGTACGACGCACTGCAAGGAAGGGAAGAAGCACCCCTCAGCCTATGAGGTGTGTTTTCAGTTTCACACAGACAGAAATGTGCAAGAATCAGCCTTCATTTTCTTTGGCTGTACCAAAAATCTTGTCTTTTGTTTTGTGTTTGTGTTTGTGTGTGACAACAATATTAAAATTAATACGAATAAAACCATGCATAAATCTGTAATGTTCAGTGCATAGTAAGAACCAAGGTTCTGTTTTTTAATGTGAGAAAAAAATATAGCACCAATTACTGTAGAGGATTTTTTAAAAACCCTCACAGTTAAAGGCACTACTACATAAATGACAGTTTCTAGGCATCAGCACAAAGCTAAAGGGATTCCAACAGCCTCATTACTTTTATTACCCTGCAGTGCTGAGCCAAGTGTGCCGCAAGGTTGCATTCAGGGTGAGGGCTTGTCTGAGTTCTTGCAGAAATGTAGGCAGTGGGGGAGCTCACCTGAGCTAAGAGGGCAGGTGCCACCATTGGAGCCCAGCAAGAGCAGTACTTAGCTTTCCGTCGCATGGAGACAGGAGGGTATGGATGGACCAGGAAGAGTCGTGCAAACTGAACAGCAAACGCAATCAAAACAGACAAATCTCATCACTGAAGACATGGGAGGCTATTCCCAAGGCCTACCCTTTCCAAATACCACATTTCCTCACATCCACATTGTAAAACTGATGAAAACCAGGCCTGTTTTTCTAATCCAACAAACTACAGGTGCCCTGTGAACATTAAAGTCCATCTAAAGGAGAGAACATGCCCCTACTTTCTGCTAAGATTTTCTCTTGCATTCATAGTCCTAGTGATTACCTGCCTGTGTCAGTCTCACAGTTATTGGGCAATTAGGGTTCCACTCCGAGCTGCTGTGGCTTCTCCTTCCCAGTTTTCCTAAATGTCTCATCTCTAGGGACAGAAGAGTAGGGTTCATTTAAAGGTGAATTGACTTGCTGAGCTTAGAAAAGTAGCGGATCATTAGGAAAAACAAGGAACTAAACCTGCTCCATCTACTCAAATCACCATTTTTTAAATTCCAAAGTCGTAAAATTAATAGCTTTTTTCAACCTGATACAATTATTTTTATTATTTAAAAGATCCCTAAGGTATTAGTGTCTGAGAAGAAAAATATTACTCATTTAATAGTCACATTTTTGTTAAATTTTAAATCATATGTTGTTTTGATATTTCCTTTAAAAATTTCAAGCAAAAGCAACTATATGCAGAGGCATTTATTTTAGGAGAAATAGTTATTTAATATTCGCAGAATTTAGAATACAAATTGTTTCTCTAGCTTCTCTGTGACAAAAGAAAACCATAATTCTATTCAGGAGGCAGATATTTTTGTAGAGCATATATAATAATCTTTACACTGCCAATCTATAAGACAATCTGGGTGTAATAGTATTATAATAGTTTTCACCTGAATTTAGCTGGAATTTGTAAATTATGAATTCTAGAGGGAAACAGAAGTCCAATGACAAAGAAATAAAGACTATTCACAGTTGCATTATATTGAAATATTTCTCCAGAAATTCTTTGGTCATTAAAATAGTCAGGTTTCTTTAACTCAAAAGTGACAGAGATTGAGCAGAAACAGAGAAAGCTGTCAATTGCTTTACCTAAGCAACAAGGAAAGATAGTGGGAGAGTCAACCCAGAGGACACGCCTCACACACAGGAAGGACCCACCCGTGCTGCTTCCTTTCTCCTCTGGCAACCAAAAGGAATGCTGAGCGTCTGTGCTTTCCCAGGCGCACAAAGCAGCCTGCCAAGGTGCCCAGCCCTGGGCAAACCTGGAGGACCAGGAAACCTGAGTTGTGAGAGAAGCAGAGCTTCTCTTCTGCCATGTGGCTGGGATGACAGACAAGGAAGCAGCCAGGCCAGAGCAACGAGTGACATTCTCCAGGTGAACCCTGTCTTCCAAGAACCCCATAAGCATGACTAGAAGGTCCCAGAAACACTGACAACATGATCACCCATTTTAATTCATTCCCTCTCAGTAAAACTTGTAAAAGTTCTAAAATCTGTTTATGTCAGCACCCGTTTCTTCCAGGACAAAGCCCTGGGGTTGAATTCCAAGGTTGGGTCTCCACATCTCGCCATGGCCATTGCCTTCGTCTCATATAGCATCATCCTCTACTATGCCTCCCCATGTCTTCCCATGGGCCACTGCGGTGACATGGTGGAAAGAACTCGCTTTATTTCTCGGCCTCACTTTATCTCTTGGCCTTTTCCTGCCATGAGAAGTGAAAGGAAAAGCAGGACTGAGAAGACCTGAGGCAAGAGCCTCTCTCCCCACAGCACAGGCCTTTATCTTAATCTCAGTGACTCCCTCCACTTCTCTGTGGAATCCCACTGTGAAAGCATCAAAGGTAAAACATCTAAAAGGCTGCACCAAATTTAAGTGTTAGTTGTTCCCATGTTTTTTAATCAAACTGCTTTAAGCTCCCCCTAATAATTAGAGTGTCCTATCTTCAGATACTCTTAAATTTTGAAACATCAGTCTTGGAGACTTTGGAATACACATGGGAAACAATCTAATGATCTCATCATTCCCACACCCTCATTACTGCTGGGCCAATACGATTCAAAATTCCACAGTTCTTGGGGATTATCTTTCCCCTCAAGCCCTTTAGAAACATACAAATATTTTCACTTGTACCCATTTCAAATCTTACCACACAGAAAGGAGACCATTTCTAGAAGGAAAAATGACCTAACAGTTCAGTGGACCATATGCAGAGCTGGACCACAAAGTCTTTATTGTGCATTAGAGGTAAAGAAGGATTAGGGAGTGACTGTTGTTTAAACAAGGTGACAACCTGCCTCTTCCAGGTTGCCAGGATCAGTCTTTGTCCAGGACTTGAAGAACTTTGTAATGCAATGATTCTGCCTATACCTACAAAGGGCATCAACAGCCCTTTGCCAAGGTCTAAGACAGGTGGTATTTCTACCCAACAAAATGATGAACTCAAGACAAAAGAGAGGAGAGTACGACTAAAAATACACTCAGTATGTTTGCTTTCAATATATTCTGAATATTTTCAATGTATATTTTTCAATATATTTCAAATATTTCTCTACTTTACGTTTTGAGTGGCAAGTTTTCTCCTCCAGTTTAGCGATTCTGGTTGCTTAATGTATGTCATGCACATGCTAGTTTGTGCCTTGACATCAAATTAAAATGTTAATCATTTTGTGGCTTCCCTCACAGCATTCATTTAACTTTTCCCTCTCTGTACTCCTGCGGTGGCCCCTGCTTCACCTTCTTCGTCTGCTTTCCCACTTCTCTGACTTATTTCTATCCATCAACTCCCTCTCCACAGTTTGTCTCAGTTCTGATTTCTGAGGCTTCACTAGCCTGCCCTTTCCCATTACCTGCATTCAGACCCTCAGAGGACTGGTAAAGACTTTTATATTCCTAAATGCTTTTTCTCCTGTTAGCAGGAAATTATCTTTACCAACTTAAATCCCTAAGTTATAAAAAGGGAACTTACCCTATTCTACTATTAGTTCCAAACCTTCTTACAAACAGAATCCTATATGGACAGCTGAATTTGTAAAGCATAAATTTTGGGGAAAATGTTTATGTAATTTGTACATTGTATTAATTTTATAACTTTGTATTAGACTTTCCTTTAGAAACTACTGTAATTTATTTTGTATAATCTCAATAAAAGAATAATGTCAAATTACTTCCTGCTATCTAGGAATTTTGCATTGAAAGCTATTCAAGTGAAATGCTTAGAAATGTCCACATGTGTGTAGATGTAAAACTACTGCTCCACAACCTTGCTATCCAGCTGGGTGGGCTTTTGAACACTTGTGAAATACTATTACAGAGGTCCTCATATGTATCAGTTGACCACAGCAAACACAAATAGAATGATTTTCCCTCAGGTAGGGCATAAAATGATAGCAAGTCATTCTAGCTCTGTTTTCCTGACATCAGAGACCTGTGATAAGAACTGTTAGTTAAAAGATGATGATGAAAGTAATTATCCAGGTTCCTCATAGAATGGTTCTATGGACTCATCTCACTGTTTTAAATTATGCACATGGGAGTACATTAACTTGATCAAATATAAAATTATTATACAATACTTTTCTGTGTTAAAAATAAAGATTTTTATTATGCTTTGGACTTGAAATACTCCCGCCAGTCTCATTGGCTCACAGATGGGGCCTGGAAAGTGACAGGTTAACTTCCTGTTAGAAGGTGGGCCTGGCAGGAAGAGGTAGGTCACTGAGTTCATGACCTAAAAGGGTTCATCTCCCCTCCCAACCCTTCCCTCACTTTTTGCACCCTGGCGGCCATGATTGAGCAGCTTCCTCCACAAACCTTCCACCATGCCCTTCCTGCTGTGGAGCCTGCAGGCCATGGACAGAAATCTCAAAACACCTCAAACCAAAGTAAACCTATCCTCCGTTCACTGTGGGTGTCAGGGATTGTGTCTCAGCCACAAAGAAAGAAGCATAATCTGACTTTATTTCTCTATCCCCAAATTCACTATCCATAGACATGATTTCATAAATTTAATGTGTCTATTGAAATGGGTACCCAATGAGAATTAGAAAAATTAGGTTTCAGTCTCTCTCCTGCATCCCTTAAAACTGTATCCTTCTGAAAGAATCAGTAATTATTTGAACTTTTAACTAATCAACTTTTAAATGAGTATAACTATAGCTACCTCACAGAGTAGTTTTGAAGATTAAATAATATATGTAAAATAAAATTCAAAAATTATATAAAAATCAAAGTTCTACCCAAGAAAATCATGGTTGACTTTATTATTACCACATTTTTTTTTGAGACAGGATCTCGCTTTGTAGTTCAGACTAGCCCTGAGCTCACTATGTAGCCCAGGCAAGCCTCGAAGTCAGCAATCCTCCTATCTCTGCCTCTCGAGTGCTGGGATTACAGGCATGAGCCACCATGCCTGGCTATTACCACATTTTTAATATGCCCTAGAGAGGTGAACTGTCACCTACCACCAACAGTCTGTTTCCCAGCCCCTTGCTGGTTACTGTCTAACTGTTCTGTGCCAGTCTTCAAGTCTCACCTGTTAGTAGCATCACTTCCATCTTCTCCCATGCCTCAAACCTCAGAAGCTAAATTCTTTAACCTTGATCTAGTTCAGCCTTCTATTGGTTACTGGCAACACAATGCTTCCATCAAGCACAAGATGAAAGTCATTCCATGCCCTTTAAACAAATGTAACCAATTAATCATACTAGTTTGTTCCATATTCCCATTCTGAATAATGGTACCCCAGATCCTTAGTTTCTTCCCATGGGATGTGTAATGGAGAAAAGAGAGCAGAAGGGAAAAAAGAAGGAAGAAAAGGGAAGAAGGGGAGGAAGAAACATGCTATAGGGTTTTTTAACATGATAAATGACCATCTGTAGTATCATATAATGCTATTTGTCAATAGCACTTCTTAATTATGATTAATGAAAAACTGTCATTTTTGAACTCTTTGAAGTGAGCTATAACCACATTAACAGAATGCTTCATTTCTTGTCTCCAAAACCTCTAAGCACCTGAGAAACCTCATTTAATTAATCTTAATACATGCAGAAAGGATCTCCAAAGAAGTTTAAGAGGACAAAAGGTGTCTATAAAATTCACCATGACTGCCATTAAAGTATTATCCATTCAAAAGCATCTGCAAAATATGTGCATTTAAGCACAGGAATTTACTTAATCTAATAGTTTGTGAAATAGATTTCTATTTACAACTGTTATGTGTTATAAATTGAACCTGGTAAGGCAGATTACTCCAAAGGTATTTTTGATATTTAAATTATTTTGACTCATATCTGTTTATTTCTTTATAAATAAAAATTTTTAAAATAAGTGCTTTAGATCTTAACCATCTGCAAACTTTCTAAAATCAGTCATTGCTTAAATAAACAGATTTAACACTTAGGTTTATACCAAGAGGTCCTAGTTTTTAGAGGTTGTGTTATTTGAAACACTCAAGTTTTGAAAATGAAATATCCTTAGCCCAATCAAATTTAAAATGTATTGCATCAAAGGGAATGGACAGTTCTTCCTTAAGTAAGCAATAAAGGTAACTGTAAAAATAAAAAAAATAGCTTATCTTCTTTGTACTGTAGATTAAGGCTCAAATTGACCATATTTTCCTTGATTAGGAAAGATTGGGAAACTCAAGATCCAGAACACAAAGCGAATTGCACTCACTAATGACTTTGTATGGCAAAGTTTTTCAAGGAAAACCACTGAGATCCCCCAGCAAGGCTGCAGTCCTGCCGTCCCAGCTTTCTCAGGACTGTAGCAAGGACATGAGGACCCAAGAGGAGCAAGCCAGGCCTGATCCTGCAGAGCTGAGTGACTAGAGGATGTGATGCCACCCTCCTCTTCAGTCTCACTGAAGGCAAGATTTTGTGTCTCACCTCTGTAGACACTTCATCCAATACCCATATCAGTTGGAGTAAACGTCAAGCCCTTGGTTTATGTTCCACCAGGAAAGTACTACCATTGTTTTTCTTTGGCAAAACTCCTCATTCTATATGATTTATGATACTTCAATATATTAGTGTTCAAAAATATACATCTTATGAGTTCCAGGAAGACATCTCACATTTCAGTTGCAAGCCTGTGTGAGGTTCACTCTGGAAATGACTGCAGTTGCCCTGAAAGACACACTGACGGGGATGGGGGACACTGGTTCCTTTACCTTCTAGTTCCCTTCACAAGCCCTTGGGGCTATAAATGTGTTGAGGAAATCTACACAACCTAGAGGTGAAGAAGAGCTTGTGACATTTCCAGAACCTTCATTGTATCTGAGAGTATATATGTGGCAAAACTTTAATACATTGTCTCCCACTGAGAATACAGAAGACTTAACTTCCATATCACTGAGAATTCATTTTCTAAAGATTGGAAACCACCTGCATCACATGCAAATAAGCCCCCCTGCATACAAATAGGTCCCCCAAATAGCTGTGTATAGAAGTCCTTCCTTAAAAGGCTCAAATCCATGCTATAAGGAATGAAAATGGGGAAATCATCACAGATCCAGAGGAAGCCCAAAGGATAATAAACATGTACTTTGCAAATTTGTACTCTAAAAAGATGGAAAATCTAGAAGAAATGGATAGATTCCTAGACACATATGAACTTCCAAAGCTGAGTGAAGAGGATATAATAATGTTAAACAACCCGATATCAATCTGGGAAATTGAAAATGTAATTAAAAAAAACTACCAACAAAGAAAAGCCCCAGTCCTGATGGCTTCACTGCTGAATTCTACAAAACTTTTAAAGAAGAGTTAATGCCAGTACTTCTCAATCTTTTTAATGAAATCAAAAGGGAAGCAGTACTCCCCAAATCTTTCCTTGAAGCAACGATCACCTTGATTCCAAAGGCAGAGAAAGATCCCACCAAAAAAGAAAACTGCAGGCCAATCTCTCTGATGAACATTGATGCAAAAATCCTCAATAAAATACTGGCAAACAGAATACAGAGAGTTATCAAGAAAATCATACACTCTGATCAAGTCGGATTTATCCCAGGGATGCAAGGCTGGTTCAACATATGTAAATCAATCAATGTAATACACTATATTAACAGACTTAAGGACAAAAATCACATGATCATCTCAATAGATGCAGAAAAGCATTTGACAAAATCCAACACCCATTCATGATCAAAACCCTACAGAGAATCAGAATAGATGGACTTTTCTCAATCTGATATAAGCTATGTATGAGAAACCAACAGCCAGCATCATACTGTAACCTTTTACACTAAGATCAGAAATGAGACAAGGATGCCCACTGTCACCACTCTTATTCAATATAGTACTGGAAACATTAGCCACAGCAAGCAGGCAAAACAAAGATATAAAAGGAATAAAGATAGGAAAGGAAGAAGTTAAACTGTCATTATTTGCTGATGATATGATACTCTATCTAGAGGATCCAAAAAACTCAACCAAAAGACTGCTAGACTTAATTACCAAATTTAGTAGGGCTGCTGGATACAAGGTAAACGCTCAAAAATCAACAGCCTTTGTCTACACAAACAACAGACTCACTGAAAGAGAAATTGCAGAGTCAATCCCTTTTACAAAGCACCCAGAAAAATGAAATATCTAGGAATCAATCTAACAAAGGAGGTGAAAGACCTCTACACTCTGAAAAGTATAGGAGTCTGAAAAATGAGATAGAAAAGGATATCAGAAAATGGAAAGACATCCTTGTTCCTGGGTAGGGAGAACTAACATTGTCAAAATGGCTATACTTCCACAACTACTATACAGATTCAATGCAATTCCAATTGAAATCCCAACACTATACCTCACAGAGCTACAGAAAACAATCCAAAAATTCATCTGAAACCACAAGAGACCTAGAATGGCAAAAACAATTCTAAGCAACCACAATATGGCAGGGGGTATTACAATCCCCAACTTAAAACTCTACTGTAAAGCCACTGTGATAAAAACTGTATGGTACTGGCAAGGTAACAGACCCGAGAACCAGTGGAATAGTTTGGAAGATCCAGACACAACCCCAGATACAGTAAGCCACCTTATTTTTTTTTTTTTTTTTTGAGACAGGGTCTTGCTTTGTATTTCAGGCTGGCTCTGAGCT